>JAJJMB010008334.1:3023495-3192023 GCA_023531105.1 Papaver atlanticum
ATGCAAGGATCAACCAAATCCAGGCAAATCATCCGAATCTGAAGTGATGATCAGATAGATCACACCTTATGATCCTGTTCATAAGGCTGCGGATAGTTGAAAATAACAGAAAGTGGAGGTGGGCAGCCAACATTTCAACAAAAATCAAATTACAAAACATGCAATACAGAGTAAAGGACAAAATCAAAAAACAAAGCATGCAATACAGAGCAAATGGCAATAACATATGAAATTGCTCCAATAAGAAAAGCAGCAGAAGATAAGAAAATAAATACTATTGTCAAAAGTTGAGGAACGGAACTGCATACTAACCTGGCTCTTCTTAGTTGGAATGGTTGTGTTTCTGTTGATCAACCTAGTAAAGATGCCACCAAGAGTTTCAATACCAAGAGACAGGGGAGTGACATCCAACAATAGAAGTTCCTTCACATCACCACGTAAGATACCGCCCTGGATAGCAGCACCCATAGCAACAGCTTCGTCAGGATTCACACCTTTACTTGGGCTCTTGCCAAAGATCTCAGACACTACTTCTTGAACTTTAGGAACCCTTGTCATTCCTCCGACAAGAAGAACCTCATCAATGTCTTTCACTGACACACCAGCATCCTTCAAACAGCTCCTGCATGGGTTCTTGGTTCTTTCAATCAAATGATTCACCAGGGACTCCAGCTTGGACCTAGTCATTGTGATGTTCAAGTGCTTAGCTCCTGAAGCATCAGCTGTGATGAAAGGCAAGTTGATTTCAGTCTGGGAGGTAGATGACAGTTCAATCTTAGCTTTCTCAGCTGCCTCTCTAAGCCTCTGGAGAGCCAATCTATCCTTCGACAAATCAATTGAGTCAGTCCTCTTGAACTCACTGACCAAGAACTCCAACAGGGTGTTGTCAAAATCCTCTCCACCCAAGAATGTGTCACCATTGGTAGCTTTTACCTGTGTAACAAGAACAGAGCCAGTTAGTTAACAATACGCTAAGAAAAATAAGCATAAGCACATAGCAGAAACAGTCAAATGCTTACCTCAAAAACACCGTTGGAAATCTCAAGGATAGAAACATCGAAGGTTCCACCACCAAGATCAAAGACTGCTATGAGTCCCTCCTTATTGTTCATCCCATAAGAAAGAGCAGCTGCAGTTGGCTCATTGATGATTCTCAGGACATCTAAACCAGCAATTCGCCCTGCATCCTTTGTAGCTTGTCTCTGTGCATCATTGAAGTAAGCAGGAACTGTAATCACAGCTTTGGAGACACCCTTGTTAAGATAGGCCTCAGCGGTCTCCTTCATCTTAGTAAGTACAAAAGCACCAATTTGACTGGGAGAGTACGTCTTGCCATTAGCCTCAACCCACGCATCACCATTTGGAGCCTTAACAATCTTGTAGGGCACCATTTTCATCTCTTTCTGTGTCTGGGGGTCATCATAAAGTCTACCAATCAAACGCTTTGTACCAAAGACGGTGTTGGTTGGGTTGGTCACTGCCTGACGCTTGGCTGGAACCCCCACGAGCAATTCTCCCTTATTGCTGAAGGCAACAACGGAAGGTGTGGTCCGTGCTCCCTCAGAGTTTTCAATCACTTTAGCGGTCTGTAAAAACACCAGTAACCATTAGTCAAACACAATATCTACATGCCAAGGAGATAAAGAATAAAAACGCAAGATCGAACCAATTTGCAAAAGATCTTAAACTCACCTTCCCCTCCATCACTGCCACACATGAGTTGGTGGTTCCAAGATCAATACCAATAACATCATCACCAAGAGCTTTAGAGCTGCACAAGAAACATAACAATTAGTTCTAGGCTACTAGCCAAAGCAGCTGACAACAGGAAACCAATTCATCACATAAAAAAAAAAAAAGGTACCACACAAACCTGAATAATCTAGCTACATTCCCCAATCTCTTACTCAATGGTGAAGCAGCAGTCCATGCTATTGCACCAGTTGCAGGCATCTGTGTAGTGAAGGAAAATTAGCTTCCACATGAAAAAACAAGGTACTAGAGAACACCAAACAACACTGAATTGATATAACAGAAAAAGAAACAAAAAAAATCAGAAACAAAACACCATCAGTCTCATTTGACTCTACATAACCAATTGTCAAAAGTTCAAAGTGACTTAAACAAAACGTTGAAGTTGAGAGTTATTTTGGAAGATATGCAATCAATTAGTATTCCACAAGTTGCCCACCATATGTCTAAAACTATAACAAAGATAGTCTGATTTGCAAAGGGTTTCCACTTCATCTTATTTACGCATAGGAAAATAGGACAGAATTGATTGATGTATGTTCAAAGACAGAATCATGTAGTAGCTCACAATCTACCATTCCACCTACATTACACACTAAAGCATATAAGAAACGACAATCAAAAATAATAATTGGTGCTTAGAACTGACTCCTATAACAACTATAACACTTAATAACAATGGGAGACTTGCAAAATGATGGACAGCCATGGGCTGAGAAACTATGTGCTTACTTCATTCTAACATGCCCATCCATGGTATCAAACATGATCAGATGAAAACCCCCATGACCACACCTAGTCATTAGACAATTTGCCAAATGATGCTGCTCGGCCCCTAATTGTAACCATAAAAAGTTGCCGAGATAGTATTGGGTAGAGCACATTTTCATGCTATGCTATGTTATGTTTACAGTGGAAAGCATCAAATCCCATGAGATCCAAACCATCATGCAAATGCAGAACTAAGTGGTCAGCATCCACCTTAATAGCCTGATGATGACTGTAAAGACAGGATATGAGTAAGCATTGCTGTAGATATACGAAAGAACCTAGGCAACTAAAAATACGCCAACACATTATCATCTACTTGGGGTCTTCACAAAAAATTCAACTAGTTGGAGCTGTCTTCTCTTGATTTGATCATGAGAAGAAAAAAAAAGTTCAAGCACATATAAAAGTTGCACAGGTTAACGTATTCATGCAATCTAAGACACCAAGGAGAAGTACCATATCCTTCCCAAACAGAAAAATGTTAAACAATAGAACTGACTATGCTTATATGAATGATCGCACAATTTAAGGAAAACCCATATGTATGATTAACCTAGATCCCCAAAACAATAATCACTAATACAACGAGAAACATACATTAATGGGACATCTAGGCTGTGAATGCACAGCAGAGCATCCAAGGATTGGACTTTAACTTGACTGAAATCCAAGGGGAAATGAGATGCTGATAAACATATATTCATGAATCTAAAATAACAAAAACAAAAAATTGATGACCTTAATAATCTCCATCATGCTTTGTCATATCAAATAGGCAACTACTATTCCATAGAAGCTTTGTTCACTCACCAAAATCATTTAACTACAACATTCTAGCAGTACCCAATAAACCCTAAATCAGACCAGAACAACCCAACAAATAAACAAAATCTACAGTGAAAATTAGCACCTAAATTATAAATAACTACAAAATCAACAGCACCTAAAAGAACCCTAAATCAGACCCAGAACGACCAAAATCTCCATTATTCACTGAAAATTAGCATCTCAAAACAATCATAAACAGTATCACACAGCTACAAATCATCATACAGATACCAAATCAATGAAACAAAAGACAAAAAAAAAAAACCTACATCAAACAAAAACTGATTATTTCTTTTCTACATCTAACAAAAAAAAAATCCAAAAAAAAAAAACCAAAAAAAGAAGATAATCATGAAAAGAATCAAAAATCATTTTGAACAAAAAAAAAATGGAACAAATCAGAGAGCTAAAGGTAAAGAAAAAAAACTTACACATCTGGAAACCGAATCAGTAGATTTAAGAGCAGATCGAGCTGATCTAAGAAGAATCGAAGTCGCCATTAACAATAGAAGATGATTTCAGAAGAACTACTGAGAGAGATTTTGATGAATTTTGTTTAGGGTTTTAGGGTTTTTGTTTTGGACCCTCATTTCACAGAGAAGTGAGAACTGTTTTGAGCCGCTCTTTAAGTAATGAGGTGGTAGAGGTTTCCGGTTCTTTTGAGGGTTTTTAATCACCAAGGTCACAAATATCTATCTTGCGCTAAAAGTTGCGATAGGAGACTTCTCGATGTCACTATGCCGTAAGATTATTTTTGTCTGGCTTTTTGTAGGCCGTCAAAATATAGGTTCATGTTACGTGGATGTGCTATCAGCCGTTGGATTTATCTATCCTACCTAAAGAAACGTGTGACTCCAATACATGGAACGTTTTATCATTTTAAGCCAACTATGGTTTCGTTTTCGCCAAGTCGGTTCTATACACCAAGATGGGTTAAAGGCCAAAAACTAAGGGCAAAATCGTAAAAGAAAAAATGCAAAATCTATGGGTTAAAGGCCCAAACTAAGGGCAAAATCGTAAAAGAAAAAATGCAAAATCTAAACGATAATGGATTAAAATGCTGACTAATTCTAAATTCATGTCGCATGTATAAAAAAATTAAATTGTAGCCATCAGCACCAGCACAGGCCAAGGTAAACTTAAGTCGTAGGTTCAGGGTTCCCCGATCTGCAGGCCGGTATTATCCAAGGACATCACCGATTTGCTAGAGAGCCATGCCAACAGAAAAGAAAGAAAAAAACATTGCCGAATTTAATAGAATTATCGCTCTACTACAAAAACATCTTTGTCCAACCGGATGAGTTAGACCCATTTGGCAGGACCACTCAGCTGTTTTGGGGTCATTGCAAGGGGAATTGCATCTTTTTGAAGTGCAATTCAAGTACTAAGAACGTCAATCTTTATATTTGCTTGCTTCAATCGGGCATTATCCATTTCCTAGTGGTCTGTTCTTTTAAATGCTCTTGTGGTTGGTTGGACCAGTGGTCTGTCTGGTGGTAGTGCTTTTCCTGTCTTTAGGTAATGTCAGTTAAGCCAAAAACAAAACCATATAGTAGAAAATTCTAAGCACAAGATTGATTCAAGTTTAGCCTCAAATCAAGTTAGTTTCAAGCAATTGTTCCATTTGAAGTCCTGACGTTAATAGCATCAGCGGCACTAATACCCGTTGGTCGTTGAACATCATGCACCATAAACACTCATCTAAGAAAACACAGCATCAACAACCAGCTAACCTGGTTAGCGATAGTTAACTTCACGTACGTACAGCTATACCAGCAATAACCTGGTTAGCTATCTATTCCGGTAGTTGTCAACTTCTTCGGACAGATCTGCAAAGCTGTTTAATGAGTGTTCACGAGAGATTATCAACAGAGAGTTGCAAAGCAGAACAGAAAAAAAAAAAAAAAAAAAAAAAAACGCTTAACACATCTATCTTATTATTGTCTTATACTTCCTCCGTTTCTAGAAAAGAGATATTGTACTTTCATTTTTTTCTTCAATTTGGCCTATTTTTAAGCTAAAATGAAATAGTATCTCTTTTCCATAAAAGTACCTTCACGTTGCTTTGCAAGTTCCAAATCAGAAGCATTGGGGCTGAAGATAAAAACAACATTTAATTAAAGGAACACCCAATTAGGCACATCAAACAAATTATCAGTTGTGGTCTGTTTAGATGCCTGTCGATGGACCATTGGTCTGTCTGGTGGAAGTGCTTTTCCTATCTTTAGCTAGTGTTAGTTAACCAAAAGGAGACCATGTGGAGGATTATAAGTACAAGACTAGTTCAAGTTCATCGAGTTATGCCTCGAGTTACATCAATACAAGTGCCCAGTTCATAGCACAGAAAAGAGTCTCTACAAAAACATCCATGTGAACCATTTTATAGTCATGAATGATTTGAATTCACATTGTCCCAATTTTTCACTCTTCATGGACAACTACCTCGTCGACAGTTCTTTCGGTTACCAATCTTGCCTATTATTTGGCAAAACTGAGTACTCTTTTGAGAGAAGATTACCTTCTAACACGATAATGAAGCTTATTGTTCTGTTACTAGCAGTCAAGCTTATAAGTAACCTGATTGCATCTAAAATGACCTTCATGTGGCACCATATTACAATGATAAACCAGCGGACCGATGACTGCAAGCCTTCTTTCACCTTACAACAACAGTGCTTTTGTGTGTTTCGTTGATGAACTTCACCTTATATGGTCATATTTTACTACCGAGTAAAATCGTTCTCCAGTAGAACTCTGCATGCTACTTTCATGTTCAAAGAATGAGATAAAAGACCAGCACCTCATAGTTCTTTCGGAGTGAATCTTCTGCCGCAGTATTTTGTTGCAAATACTCTTCTTCTATCGTTTCCTTCAGTATGAAAGCCTTTGCATCACAATGGGTAAAGTCAGTTGCCTTGCTTCCCTGATTTCATATTCTTCTTTGTTCAGATGGTATGCGTCGAGCATGATCTTGATCCATTTGTACAGCTCCTTTGGCGTACTGAGCCAGAGAAAATCATAATAAACAAAGATAAACAACAAAGATGTTAGCATACAAAGAAGCCCCATATTTCGGCTCAGCAAAAAAGAATAAGACAAAATAAAACTCTTTAAGTTGTTACTGAAAAAACAAAACAAAAAAAAGGTTGTTCAGAAGTTGTGAAAGATAAACTCCGTACGTGTACAGGGCATTGGGGTCCTTGGCTACTTTTTCATCTCCTGGAGAGAAGGCAGTAGCCAATGCAGAGAACCTTTCTTCTGGATCTGTGATATTTAACAGATGTTTGAGTAGCTTTATCTCCTTCGGTGCAATGCTCCTAAGGCTGCTTTTTGTGGCTTTATATAGGTGATACATTATGTCTTTGACCTGCAAGTAAGTTGCTGGCTTTAAGCTAAACACGGACTGATTCATATAAACCAAGGTATAAAATATACAAGAAGCTTAAGCCTGAAATAGAGCAACGATGAAGCCAAACTTCTGGTCTGTGGAAAGCCAAACCTCAAAAATTACATGCAGGTGGAAGATGACAGTATCACCCTGGAGGTCTAACTATTGCTAAGACAATTGGAAAAGTTCAGGGAGATGAGTCTATTTTAAAGGTGATAAACATGTCAATAGGACATGTTACAATATGACAAGAGTATTGCCAAATTTCAGTTACAGAACATCCGGGTTCAGGCATTCAGCAATTAACAAAAATGCTTGCTTGCACACTGCTAAAATTCTGATAATCCAAATTTGTGTATGTTCAGAGTGTAATCTTTATAGGTCAGAGATATGATATAAATATTTAGCTACAAGGGAGATTTGCACAACCTATTAATGCATCACGAATCAGTTGTACCCATGTACAACCAAGATGCGCATTCTTGATAAATGAAATGAAATGAAATTATTTATAGTGTTTGAGTGATTGGGTCTACCTCATTCTTCATGGTCGTGGATTCCTTTGCCGCACCCCAAGCACTATTAATCAACAAGATCAACGAGGAATCAAGCTCTTTTGCCTTCCCCAGACTTTTGATCTTCTTGCATGCTGCATCTAGTGAGGGAGAGTTGAGTATATCATCAAATTTAGCTTGAGCAGCATCTAGTGTCTCCGCATTTTCAACCGTGTTATCATACACACAGATTGCAGAGAGGCATCTAGCTCCAAGCCTGGATATCGCTGTACATACAAGATAAATTTGTCCATAAGTTGGCACAGAGTTTGCACTTCAGTCTACCCAGTTTGAGTTTCACAGAAGTGAAAAACGAAACGTAAAACAGATTCCTAATACCTTAGCTAAAAAAGAATCCTAAGAGTTCATCAGATTACAAAACCCTTCCTACTCACAATATTTTCTTAAACATTCACTAATCCTATTAACATGACTTGCTAGTTACTGCTTACCTCTGAGCACGACAGTCAAACCCTCCAATACGAACCTAAGTTTAGCAGGACAGTTTATAACAAGTTAACAACGATAAGAGATACTGGGTTTCAAGATGTTTATGATGCTACGAGCACCAACATTTCGGTACCATTTACAAGATTGTTAATTACGTACTTCCATAAGTTGAACTATAGAATGAATGCGCCATGCCCATAATTCTCCATCTAAAATAATGTTCCAAGAGTCTTTCGTATTAGGCATTACAATAATTCTTGCTCACTTCACCTTATTTCAGATTACGAACTAATCAATGTTTACAGAACAGTGAACAATAACAAAAGGGTTTCTTAAGGTGCCATGTGTATATGCTCCAAGACTGTTGTACTAGCTACAAGATTGCTAAGTACTTGCACAAGCTCAACTAAAGTATGAATGCATCATTGTCTATACAAAACCAATCAGTGAGTAAAACTTAAGTGCACAAGATCAAGTATTTGTTTACCGTCACGGTCATCCAAGCTATCGTAAGTCTCCGACAGTAGACTAAGATGGCGGAAAAACTCGTCATTGAAATCCTTACGCCGCTTAGCCACAACTGCATTGATATCTGTTGGGCTTTGCTCTATCTCTTTGAGTAGCTCACTATGTCTTTCTATTTCATCATAAATCTACAATTCAAAACTACAACACATTCAATTCCTCAAGAACCAAAACAGATAAATTGACAAACCAAATGCAAACACATGTCAATATCATAATTACCTTCTTCACTTTCCTCCCCAACAGCACCAACTTCTGTTTCATACCATTATCGTTCTCGGCATCCGCCCGCGCCTTACATTGCTTGTAGAATTTCTCACTATACCTTTTCCATTCCTCTCTAAACACCAACAACTTCCTCCAATCTTTTGTCTGTGGCTTCTCATTTTTAGAACACATCAATAATTTTATCACAGAACTGAGTAATTGTATACCCTTCACCAACTTCTACCTCACTTTGTTCAATTTCAACAGTACTAGCTACACTATTCACTTGAGTAGGACCTGAAAAAACACAATCAACCGAGTCTGACTCAGTGAGTTGAAATGACCGAGTTGTAAAACCTTAACTGAAATTAGAAATTAAGAGAGTGGGGGTACTTACTTGATTGAGCTTTGAAGCAGTGATTTCTTCTTCTACTACTTCCTCCATTTCCCGTTGAGATGTTGATTTTGGTGGGCAATTTGGTCGAAATTTTAGATATTTCTCCATGGGAGGAGAAGTTATTAGAGGAGAGAAGAGAGGGTTTCGTGGATATTGAAAAGTCTAAGCCTGTGGAATAATAATAAGTAACTCATGGTTTGTTTATTGGGGGAGCCTGGAATAAAGAGGGTTTTGGACAGTGAGTCTCGGGAGCTGGGTTGCACGGACACGGACGCGGCGACGTGGACTCGCCCATATTCTTAAAAGATTAGGACGCGGACACGTATATACATATTATTATATAATAATATATCTGAAATTGCATATCTATTTTCACATATATATATATATATATATACTCACATTTTATTGTATAACAATGCTTGGGGGAATAAGATTTTTTGTTTTATTAGACTATATATATAGTATGAACATCATAAATCACAAGCTCTGAAGTGGCCTGGTGGTTTACTAGGTACCTATAGGCACCGTAGAGCCATGTTCGAATCTTTGCGGAGACGTTTTTGAAGGAAACACCAGAATTGAAGTGGAAAAAACTAGAACTGACTTTTGGGACTACTCAAAAATGGAGGGGGACTATTTTGTGATAGGAATGTCTACCCTATACTTATAAGGGGTGTCCTAAAGTGTGGAAATGACTAACCTACCCTTAACCTAATTTAATTTAAAACCAATCTAATAACCACCACCACCACCTCTTCATTCGTTTTTTGTTGAAGAAATGAGAAGTAATCATCAAAATGAGTTGAAAATGAAAGTTGCAGAGAGAAGTTCGGCTAGGAATTATGTGAAACAGTTTGTCGAACTAGCCGAACTCAGCTTTAATGGAGTTTTTTCTTTCAGAAAAAAGTTCGGTTACCTCGTAAAAAAAAAATACCAGTCGAACTTTTAGTTCGGTCACGTCGCAACTTTTTTTCGTTTTTTTCCTAGCCGAATTTTTAGTTCGGTTTTGTGGCAATTTTTTTCTACTAACCGAACTTTTTTCTGAAAACCTATATATTGAGTTCGGTTACGTCGAGAAAAAAATTCCCAACCGAACTTTTAGTTCGGTTACGTCGCAACTTTCTTTTTCCTAGCTGAACTTTTCTCTAAAAGTAAAAACTCCATTAAAGCTGAGTTCGGCTACCTGTGTCTTCAGACCCATTAGCCGAACTACACTTGCAGATGAGTTCGGCTACCTGTTCTTCAGATGTCGTAGCCGAACTTCATTTCCATGGTCGAAATCAGTCTATAAATTTCTCATTTTTTCGAAAGTTTTTGTCAATTCAAGCAACATTAACTAAATTTGAAGTATACCTAAGTACCCAAAACCCTCATTTCGAAATCAACCATCTTAAAAAAAAAAAAAAAAAAAAACTCCCTTCTTCTCAAAAATTATTCTTTTAAAAACACTCAGCTAATTAATCTAACCTCACTAATCAATCATTACACTAACACTAATTAATCATTACACTAACTAATTTAATCACCAAGGGCAAGTTTGGTATTAGAAAAAAACTAAGTTAAGGGGTGGCTCAAATTTACTTCAAATATCCACCCCAAAATAGAAGAGTAGTCCCTCACCTTTTTTGAGTAGTCCCAAAAAGATCATTCAAAAACTAGTTTAGTCTTTGAGATTGGTCCAGGCCCATTTGCGTCCTCAGTCTACGTCCAAAGCAAAATCACGTGGGACGCGCACGTGCACGAGTCAGATGCGCATCCCGCGTCACCCGTGCGTCCGACGCGGACACTGTTCTAAAAACGGTGCAACCGTGCAACCCAGCTTGAGTTTTTTTTTTTTTTTTTTGGAGCAAGAAGTAATTGGATTGATGAAGAATCAGTTACATAATTGAGTTCTATCCTCAACAAGTTGAGAACTGATTTCAATAGGAGTAGAACTAGACCAAGAATGACTTAAACTTTCTACTCTAGCTAGTCTAGAAAGAATATCCGCAACCTTATTTCCCTCTTTTGGAATGTAAGAACATTTCCAAAAGGTATTACAAGTAAAAAAAATGTTGAATGTCTTTGATCATGTCTAGTAAACGCCAGTCTATAAGAGAATTCTTCACAACTGCATCTACTACTGTTTTTGCGTCGAGTTCAAAATGCACCTTCCTCATCTTTAGTGTATGCGCCTAATTTACTGCTTCCCACAGTCCCATGCATTCTGCCTGCTCCGCACTTCCGATATCTTTTATATGGATGCATTTTGCTACTTGTTGCCAACCTACATAATTGCGAATAATTAGACCTATACCTCCTGAACCATTTAAAAAGGAACCATCACAATTAATAATCACAGTATTATAAGGTGGTGGAATCCAATGTAAGTTTCTACGACAGACACGGACACTGCTGATAGAAGATGTATTCTTTAGAGATTGATGATCTTCTATGTAACTTCTGCACTTTTTGATGATCTTGTCTGGTAGAGGATTGACATTGTTAAAGACTTTATCACATTTGTCAGACCATAAACACCAAGCAGTAATGGCCCTCTTACATAGCTCTTCAATGGTAATCTTTTTGTCATGGAAGTCATCAACCAATCACAGATCCATTCTGGAAAACTAATTGTGTTGCTTGAAGACAAACCAAGTATGGCAAACCACACCGGTCTAGGAATATTGGAATCTCGTAGAACATGTGCAGACGTTTCTTGGGATGATTCGCAGAACGAACATGTATCCACTATTCGTGGCATCTTTCTGCTGAGAATATGTCTTGTCGAAAGCAGGTCCGATACTGCCTTCCATAAGAAGTGTCTAATCCTTGGCATAAGTGGAAGTCTCCAAAGAGTTTTATAAATTTTTACCATCCTATCTCCAACAGAACTGGTGCCATGTTGGTCTTCCAGCATCTTGCGATAAGAAGACTTCACAGAAAAAGAACCACTCAAAAGGATGGTGGTTTTCGTAATACCGTTTTTTTTTCCTGTTTTTATTATTATCCTAATATATTAAACCTCTAAAATCTTTTATCTTTCTCTCTCTGTTACTTGAAAACGGGGAAGAAAATGAAACTAAAAATCTTTACGGGATTTTTAACCTAGCATTTTTATGGACCACTCAAAAGGAATTAGGGGCCAACAATTTATACCCAGCCAAGGGCACTAGCTAAGGGACACCCTATAGGACATTGAAGTTACCTATATGCCCTTCCAGTAAAAAAATAAAATAATTCATTTCAACTATTCTTCTTCTCCTCTTCTTCTTAAACCAATTTTTTTTCGTTTCAACCAATTTTTTTCCGTTTTAGCCAAAATTTTGGAGGCGGTGAATCTGATAGTCAAACTCTCAGGCAACTCCAAATAGCTCAAATTAGGTAAGATTCAATCATATTTTGGGTTTCTATCGCTCTAATTTGATGAATTGATGGGAAAAAAAAACTAGGGTTTTCGGTTATTTACCCAGATTCGGAAGATTTGCTTGCTAATAAACTTCCGAATATGGTCGTGTTCATCAGAAATGGAGAACATCAGCTATATTCGGAAGAAATATTTTTAGGTTTTCTTCCGAATATATAACACTGTGTCTCACTGGATATAAATTGGACATATTCGGAAGTTAGATTTTTTTTGACTTCCGAATATACATTATGTTTAGAAGACGTAGAGACTCGTATTCGGAAGTCAATTTACTACCGAATATGGTAGTACTAAATTTCAAAAAAATTAGGATTTTGGCAAAATCTTATTTTGGGGCCAAATATACATTCGGAAGTTAAATTTACTTCCGATTATGGTAGTGCTAAAATTCTAAAATTGAATACATTCGGAGGTTAAAGTAACACACTTTACTACCGATTGTGGTAGTACCAAAGTTCGAAAATTTTAGGACTTTGGCAAAATCTCATTTTGGGGACAATATACATTCGGAAGTTAAATTTACTTCCGATTATGGTAGTGCTAAAATTTGAAAATTGAGTATATTCGGAGGTTAAAGTAACACACTTTACTACCGATTATGGTAATACCAAAGTTCAAAAAAATTAGGATTTTGGCAAAATCTCATTTTGGGGCCAATATACATTCGAAAGTTAAATTTACTACCGATTATGGTAGTGCTAAAATTCGAAAATTGAGTATATTCGGAGGTTAAAGTAACACACTTTACTACCGATTATGGTAGTACCAAAGTTCAAAATTTTTAGGATTTTGGCAAAATCTCATTTTGGGGCCAATATACATTCGGAAGTTAAATTTACTACCGATTATGGTAGTGCTAAAATTCAAAAATTGAGTATATACGGAGGTTAAAGTAACACACTTTACTACCGATTATGGTAGTACCAAAGTTCAAAAATTTTAGGATTTTGGCAAAATCTCATTTTGGGGCCAATATACATTCGGAAGTTAAATTTACTACCGATTATGGTAGTGCTAAAATTCGAAAATTGAGTATATACGGAGGTTAAAGTAACACACTTTACTACCGATTATGGTAGTACCAAAGTTCACAAATTTTAGGATTTTGGCAAAATCTCATTTTGGGGCCAATATAAATTCGGAAGTTAAATTTACTACCGATTATGGTAGTGCTAAAATTCGAAAATTGAGTATATTCGGAGGTTAAAGTAACACACTTTACTACCGATTGTGGAAGGGCAATTTTGCCATTACGAAATACGCGAGATAAGGGCTAGCTTCAATTTATGTTTGGGTGACCCTATTTTGTCTTATTGTTGGCCCCTAATTCCTTTTGGGTGGCCCCTAAATCTCAAAGGAACCCAATTTCTTTCTTTCCTCCCCCACCCACAAACACATTTTGAACTCCCATTAGCACAAAAACAAACAGATGAACTCAAATTTGTTTGCCTAGTTCTTCATAGTCTTTCAGGTATATGCCATGGTCATGATTAGATTGTAATCAGATGTAAAACCATGATAATAAACAATCTTTTGGATGACAATAGGTTGTATAAGCCATGTATAACCGTACAATTAAATTCATTAGATCTCAACTGTTGGATACTTTTATGATTAGAGTTCATGTTTTTCTTTCTACTTAATCCCAATCGGATCTCTTCGTAGGAAAAAAAAAAGACTCCAATTCAGAAGTCACTTTTTATTCAATTGTTCTCAATTGATAGCATTTACATGAAGAATGATTATTTTTTTTGATCGGTTACACAAGAAGAATGAATTAAAAGCTCTTCTTATTCACAGTTTGTTTTGAGTAGTAGTCATTTCTCACTTTCGTTACATTAGACCATCCAGTCATTTTGTCAAACATCAAACATTTCTTTGTAAAAACAAATGGTATTACTGAATCAGTAGTTCAAAAAGATGTTTATCAAGAAGTTGAAAGAAGCAAATCAGATACCAAACTGTAACACCCCAAATTTCGGGTCTGGATTCCTACCCAAATCCGATCCCAAAATCCGAAATGCTACTTTTAGTATCAAGCCTAGACTTCCACACTTGGCCCAAGTCCAAACGACTAATTCTTTGTCTAATCTTTATTTATGTTCAATTCAGAAATTCTGTCGCAGTGGATACATAAAAATTCTTTTAGGAACATCTAACCGTTAACTTGACGTGATTTTTAACCCACATGAACCCTAAAGAACTATAGTTTACCATAAAAGTTAATTTCACCGTTAAACATTCCAGATTTAATCCAAAAGAGTCACGTGTTTAAGGAAGAATCATAAAACAGAAACAGACATCAGTTCACTCCAAGAATTTTACTGAGCCCAATTCAAATCCAAAAATTATTATGATTATACACTATGAATCCTAACTGCGTATAGTTCCATTAATAAATTTTATATAATTTTTAGTTTATCTTAAAGACCTTTTGACCATAGTCAAACTCTTAGTTGACCAGAACTGCTGAAAAGAAAAACAGAGATAGTCCATTTTATAAAAATCGTATAAAATCACTCACAACTCTAAATCAGGTTTAGTTTACCATTTTCAAAAGGAAAAGAAATATCTTCAAGTTTACATAGGACAACAAAGCCTAAAACATGCCATATAATAATTTTAAAACAAGAATACTTCAATATAGTTGAATCTGTCAGAAAACGTCTGAATTTCTTATAGTGAGAAACAATTGTTTTTAAAATATTTCTGGAACTCAGAAAATTCTAATATTTTAACCACTTCATTTACCGTGAGTTTTACGAATACTATAAAATATTCAGGCATATATATATATTATAGAATAATTATCATTAACAGTCAAACTGACATGACTCAGAAATTTTCATTGTTCAATCAAATAGAATTTTCTAAACAAAGCATTGTTTCATTGGTTATACATTAACCCAATAATATCTAAAGTATTAATGATCAATAAATACTCATTAAATCATCTAAAAGAGTTTGATGATATTTTATTACAATTTCCAATCATAAATCCTATGCAAACTACTGATAATAGCACCAAAACCGATCTCTATGCTTTTCCGCCATTAGCTCCTTGTGGTGCCATAAAATCTGGAATTTTTTGTCATGAAACGACGTGAGTTGCAACAAAACATTTTAAGCAACATTTTCCAATTCCTTTGAAAAACGACTAGCATGATTAACAACACCGCAAACACATGGAAACACCACATCCATAAACAACAATAAATTCTATCAATCCGCTCGCCCCAGGGAGCCCCACGTGGGTTTAGGGAACCAAAACCGTTCCCAAGGATATCTCATATCCCATCAAAAATACTTTTAAGGATCACACAACCCATCGAAGACCATCTAGAAAACAGAGCAGCGGATCAGATGAAAATGATAAACAAGATCATGATACCAGTGATTTTATCATCTACTCCGATTGTATAATCTCCCAGTAATAACGATTCATCAAAAATAACATGATTAATGAAAACATCACGAAGATGAGATTTTCAGTTTTCTTCTTTGTTCACTGGAATAAGAGATATAGAAAAGAGGAACAAAAGTGAAAGAAAAAAGAGGAACAAAAGCGGTTTTCGCAAAACCAGTCGGAGATATTTTAGCCAATAAGAGAGTCCGGAACGTGCACCCCGGTTTATAGGGGGTGCACAAATTTGGACTCGTGATTAGTGTAAGATTAAATCAATATTATTTTTCTTAAAATTAAGTTATTGAGAGGGAAGAAGAAGGAGAATATAAGAGTTGGAAAAACTCAATTAATTTTTTAATTTTTTGAATCCGAACCTTCAAACCACCCAAGCATACTTCAAATTTAGTTTTTCGTTGCTTGAATTGGCCAAAATTTTCTGAAAATGAGAAATTTTATAGCTTGATTTGGGCTAGGTCAAACAAGTTCGGCTACAAGATCTGAAGAACAGGTAGCCGAACTTATCTGCTAATGTAGTTCGGCTACTGTTCATGAAAGTGCAGGTAGCCGAACTTAATTTTAATGGAGTTTTTTGCTTTCAGAGAAAAGTTCAATAAGGAGAAAAAAATTGCGGTGTAACCGAACTAAATATATAGGGAATTCGGTTAGGAGAAAAAAATTGCGACGTAACCGAACTCAATATATAGGATTTCGGAGAAAAGTTCGGTTAGGAAATTTAAAAGTTCGGTTAGGAAATTAGAAGTTCGGTTATGAAATTAAAAAGTTCGGTTATGAAATTAAAAGTTCGGTTAGGAAATATTTTTTTGCGAAATAACCGAACTGTTATTCATTTCCAGCAAGTTCGGCTAGTTCGAAAAAGTTTTCTACAAAATTCCTAACCGAACCTACTACTGTAACTTCCATTTTCAACCTATTTTGATGACTACTACCCAAAATTTTCAATCAAAAACGAATTAGAAGTAATGGGTTTGTGGGAAAATACTTATGGACGGGTTTGTTTACAAAAGATTGATTAATCGGCGATAAATATTCAATGAATCGACGACGATGAAAATTTGATGATTTTGATTAGATTTGTATATGATCAGGTTTAGATGATCATAAATTGATGAAGAAGAGAAGAAGAAAAATTGTAGAATAGAGGAATAAGAAGTTGTAGAGTTATAATTTTAATTAGGCTAAAGGGTAAACTAGTCATTTCCACCTTTTAGGACACCCCTTATAACTATAGGGCAGGTGGCCTAATCAAATCATGGTCCCAAAAAAAACAGTGGTGCCCAAAAAATCAATTTTTTTTAATCTAGGCCATGCTAGACGGGCTTCACATCCAGTTACACAAAATGCCCTTTAGATCGGGCAGGCTAGGTAAAAACTTATTTTGAACCGCAAAAACCACCCAAAGCCATTTTATCAATCACGCCAAGCCAAACAGGTAATATCGGCCACATGGTTTGTGTACTGTTAAAGTTTGTAATAACTAATTTAATTCTTGTTTGGAATTTGTAGACCGAATAAACTATAGTTTGAAAATAAATCTTATGCAATTAATCTTCTAGATGTAGATTCGAAATAAAAGTAAGAATTTTAAACCAAAATAAAACAAGGGAAATGTAAGAAAAGGTCCTACTATTAAGACCCGATTCACAAATAGATCATACTGCTACAAACCATTTACAAAATGGTCGAAAGGGAGTTAAGTGTGTGGGGCCATCAAAGTCAGAGTTAAATCAGGTGCTCAATTTACCTATTTTTCCTTAAATTAACTATAATAGATCTAAGACCATAGATTTGGTATAGTTACATCTCGAGGACAGTTTCGACGGAATGGATCGGTCACAACAAAACCTGACTATAATAGGTTATCTCATCTCCTTCTTCGTTACATGCGGCCGTTTATTTCCCATTTCTCTTCTCTAACCTTCTGCATCAGTGTTCGATTGAGTGAGGAAGAAACAATTTCGAGTGAGATTGATCATCGACAATGAGGTTTTTGTTCACATAGTTCGTGTTTATGGTTTTGTTTCACTCTCATGGTATTTGATGACTGATACGGGTTGAAAACAGGTAACTGGTTGTTCAAAACCCTAGTTTTCTTTCAAGAGACCGCCAACACATTTACAAACATAATAAGGTTGGTAATCTTGAACCCATATTGTGCATTTCAAATTATTTTCAGAAACCTTAATTTTTTCGAATTTGGGGATTGTTTTCATAAACCCTATTTTTTCTCAATTAGGGATTATTACTAAATGTTAACTGTTATAATTTTTTCTTGTGTTAATAATTGATTGTGTAAATTGTATTTTCGGAAACCCTAGTTTTAGGCTGTGCTGATAACAAATTTGGTGATGTATGATAATTTTAGTTGTGTTTGTGTGTTTGAGTAAGTTTGGGAGAATGGGTTTGTCTCTGATTCGAAATTGCAGGTTAAAAAGAACTCATGCCACTGGAAAATGGTTCTTTCTTAGTTACCAGTTTCTTTCTGATCCCTAAAAACTTGGATTTTCATATGTATCTGTCATTTATATCAATTTGCTTTTGATTTAGTTAACAAAAGGAAATGAATTGTGGTTTTCCTTCTATTTTCAAGGAAATGATACTTGAACTAAATTATGTTTTCCTCTTATGTCTGGTGATGCATCTTTCTGATTTGCTCCATTTTTTGTAACAGAAACCAATTGGCACAAATTGCAATGCAATCCGTTTTGAAGTCTAAGGCCGCATGGCAACTTCAGTTCTCTTAATCCTGTGGTGTGTTTGAGTAAGTTGGGGACAAGGAATTTGTGTTCGAGATTCCAAGACTTTGGGGGGCTGGAAAATTAGTTGGAGAGAACATATCTTGTCGTTGTTCTGCTATGTAGTTGGTTGACTGTATGGAGAAGAGAAATTGTCTATTACCCATAACCTGCATAGCATCATCACCTGCCAATTCACGTCTACAACAGTACCACCAGTATTGTTAAGTGTTTGGTGTTTGCATATTTTGTCCACCATTTTGGCAGGTAACTTAATTTCATTTTTTTTCATTAGCTTTCCCACTAGATGGTCAGATTGGTTCTTTTTAACCCGTGTTATCTTTAACTCATTTTCAATTGCGCACCTAGTAACCATGTGAACCTGCGTTGTTGTTTGACTAAATGGTTTCTTTAAAATTTCAGTGTATGTTTCAAGACCTTGCTCATATTGTATGTTCTATCTTGTGCTGAGTATTTGTAGGTTCTGTCAGCTATTTTGTGATGCTGACATTCTTAGTTTCAAAATAATCCATAGGTATACGTAAAACATTTCTAAAATCTCTTCGTGCTCTCTTCTCATGTTAGTGGTTTAATGCTTGCAAGCCATAGTGTTTCAAAAGAATCCCAAGTACAGGACATTTGTTCAGCAAATGTTTGAGCCAATATGAGAAGTTGAGAAAGAAGCAAGCCTTTATTGAATGATGCAATTCCTATGTTTGCGGTACGCCAAATATTGTCGAGTCTATTTGTTATTTCATTTTGAAACCATGAATTCCACTGTTCACTTTTCAGAAATTTCCTTTGTGTTGTCATATTACAGTATGCTAGGAGTAGTTACATGTTTATTAATCAAAGCCGTAATCAATCACTTAAATAGGTTCAGAAACGGATCAGTAATATTTCTACAATCAAGACAAAACTGATGAATACCATTGTGTACAGGAACTGTTCGTGCTATGGTGGGAGAAGGCAGTGCCACGGGGAGAAGGCAGTGCTACGGGGAGAAGGCAGTGCTACGGGGAGAAGGCAGAATCATGTTCATCTGCTGCTGGCGCAACGTCATCTTCACCTACAAAGTCACAGTGTATAAGATAATGTCACATGCCATTGCAGGTGTATGAAAGTGTATAAGGTAATGTCACAGGCCATTGCAGGTGTATGAAAGTGTATAAGATAATGTCACAGGCCATTGCAGGTGTATGAAAGAACATGAAGATTTTTTTTTTTTTTAAAGAACAGGAAGATGATTGTCTTCAGGATTGTATAAAAGTTGCCAGGTGTGGACATTGCCAGGTGTCAGGGTTGCCAGCTCTGATGGTTCAACAACAGTTAAATCTTTTGAGTTAAAAGAGAGGGTATTTTAGGGACAAGTAACACCGTTTTTTTCCCCAGCAGTTATGTCGGACAGAACAGGACCATTTTGTAAGCCAATTACAAAAGTATGACCCTTTTGTAACCTAATTATAAAAAGTAGGACCATTTTGTAATTGGCCCATAAAACAAAAACACTTAATAATTTACTTTAACCTAGAAGTAATACTCTTATGATAATTCAAACGGGTACCAGGCCTGGTTAATGGGAAGGTATCAAGTCAAGCTATTAAATTTTAGGGAAGGATCAAGCTCGCATATTTAAGCTAATCAGGCCAGACTATTAAATTTAGGGAAAGATCGAGCCCGCCTATTTAAGCTAACCAGGCCAAGCAACCCATATAGAGGGTTGTAACAGGTTTTGGGCTTCTCCGAACACAGGCAAGTTGATTATTTTCGGGTTATTATCTATATCCCGACCAATATCTCCCCACCTTCAATTTCTATAAATAAATTTACTTTCCAGTTTTGTTTTTTCCTATTTACCACCATGAAAACCAAGTTAACTGTGACCGTAACTATTAACACTTTTATCTAACACCAGTATACGATTGGGAAAACATGACCACCCAGCCGAAAACGAAAGTCTATGACTGGGTAGTCTTGAAAAACTCCTAGCAGTAAGTATGATATATGTCTCAAAAATGAAACACTGCCACCTGTAAATGTGAGGTACAACTGGAAAATGGAGGAAGTTTTTTTTTTTTTTTTTAAATTATTTCTTAAAAACCCTAAAAGAATATGAAGAAACTTATGCTCAATATAGTCATACACATCTCTAACTTAACTACCACTATAAAAAGATCCTAGGCATAACACCAGTATACGGCTGAAAATCTTGAAATCCCAGTCGTAATCAACCGTCCACGGCTCAAAGATGAAGAATTCCTACCAATCTACAAGAATTTACGACTTGGACATTATATATGATCCAACAGTAAACCAATTTACGAATGGGAATTTCGATTTCTTAAATTCATATTTACGGCTCAGACATAAGCGTAAGACATGAAACTTTTTTTATTACGGTTAGAAACTACCTAGACAACCTCAGTTATTTCTTTTTGGTTGTCAGAACTACCTATGGCTAAGGTTGCACAGGTGATACGTATGATCTCTGTACCTATCTATATGGGTTCGTAAAGGGATAATTTTTGGGGCTAAATTAGTCGTTTTGTCAAATTTGATACCCGTAGCTTTTTCTGAAAGAGGAATTTGATAGGCCTCAAATAACTGGAACATACCCAAACTAGCCAGGTTTAACACGGTGGATAATATTAGTTGACAACTGAAAAAGTAGTCAGTATTTTACGGTATGGAACAGTGGACCCTGACCATACATATGATATGATGCTCTTCATTTTCGTTCACCCGTTTCTGACGAGACAATGTTCGTCTCATTCATGTATTTGGCTATATCATATCATACGTACAGGGTTTTATTCTCATGGTTTAGTTCTCGGTTGTTGAGTAATGGTGACATACAAGCAATCGGAAGGGAAGCTATGAGATAGTTGCAATTTCACATGTTCAAACCTGTACACTGCCGACATTAATATTTCTTTATCATGTTGGCAGTTGACACTGAAGAAGATAGGATATTAATTAATTATAATTTAGATACTAATCAACTACTTATATCTATTATTCTCTTAACGTACACATAATATTCAAAAATAAAATCCAGCTTTCAAGAATTAATCAAGCCAACAAACCGTCCCACCTGACCTGACCATATTAATTATTACTGCTAATAATCTTATTCCTAAATCCTAATTCCCATATTAATGTGATCCCGAACAGATGCAATCAGCATAATTGTCAGTTTTAACCTAACAAACACGAAAGTCATTTGGACTGATACCATGGTGTAGGTGTAGCCTGTAGAAATAAAAAAAATAAAAAACATAAAAACTAAACCAAAAAAATATAATACCACTCTAACCCATTTTACTTGATAATTTAGGGGTTTTTCCTTTTCTCTTTTTTGGTACCAAAATTAAGTTCACAATAATTTTATTCCCTTTTCAAAAAGATTCCCAAAATTAATTTTATTCCCAACCAAGCCACTTTTTTTTTTGCAGTCAAGGCGGATAACAAATTATTATTCCCATGAATTAGTTGATAGTATGAAAGTACATTAATCCAAGGCTTTCGATAGAGTCGAAGGGACTTTAGTAATTTACTCTCGCAAAAAACTTGACTTCAGAAGGATTTTGGTAGACTTGTGGAACAATGTATCTCGACAGTACCTACCTCTATTATGTTCAATGGTTCCCCCAGTGATATTTTCTACCCTACAACGGGTCTCAGGCATGGGGACCCCTTAAGTCCCTATTGGTTTATTTTGTGTATGGATTTTTTCAAAAGCTTGTTATCCGTTGAAAAAGCAAAGGCTTGATACATGACATAAAAGTGACTAGTGATCGTCCTTCCATAAGTCATCGATTTTTTTATAGATGACTTGCCTATTTTTTTTTAAGGCTAATTTTTTTGAATCTAGAGCTCTTCAAGACACTATTGGTAGGTTTGGTTCCATATCAGGTCACTCAATTAATTTTGATAAATCAGGCACAGCCCTTAGCCCAAAGAATGACAATGGAATCAAGAATGATATTATCATCATTTTTAGGAATTAAGAAGATAAGACTTCAAGACAAATAACTAGGTGTTCCGCTCTTATATAAAGGAAGAAACATGGAATCCTTTGAACCCATTCTAGGGAAGTGTAGAAACAAACTTGGAATATGGAAGACCAAGTATTTGGATGGTGCTGGTAAAACTGTTCTTACACAAACTGTCCTAGGTTCTATTGCCTCCCATTATATGACTATGTTTTTCATGCAAAAAAAAAAAACTCACTATCAAAACTCACTCTATCCAGATGCGTTTATGATGAAACTAGGAACATGACACTAAAGGTTTAATCCTAAGAAAGTGGGATTATGTGTTATCCCCAAAAATTTTGGTTATCTTAACTTTAAAAGGTTTGAGATTTTTAATGAAACTTTACGGATCAGTTTAGCTTGGAGGATGTTGCATCAGCCAAATGCATTATGGAAAACTGTCTTTAAGCATAAATACTTCCAAAAGCTTGACCCGTTTAGGTATGAGCTCCCAACTCATAGTTGTTGGATTTGGATATGGCTCAAAGATGATATTTCTATACAAGCTAAAGATAAATACTATTGGGAAATAGCTCCCCCTGATGATATTAGTATAGGTATGTGAAAACATAAGTGGGTTCCCAAACTAAACGCATTTGTTGATTCTGAAATGAGTTCTATGAATACGAAAACTATAAGCCAACTTAAAGACAAAGATACCAATTCTTAAAAAATTGATACTTTGAAATCCATATTTGATGATCAAACGATGGTTCAAATATAACATATTAGAGTTTCAATTCAGGGAACTGAAAAAAATTAGATGAACTCAAACTGATAATGGATTTTTTTAATGTAAAATACGCATACATAACCATGTTGACTAATAATAGGATTGATTTGAATGTTGTGCCTAATAATAGGATACCTTGGAATATGTTTTGGCAGATTAATCTAGCTCATGTAATTCTTATTTTTCTTTGGAAATGCATTTAGGAATGTCTCCCTATTAGAGTAAACATTATTCGATATGTGCGTAGTGATGTTATCTTCCCATTTTACAGGAATTATGATGAGAGAATGCAACATTTATTTCTAGATTGTAACTATGTTAAAAAATAATAATTTGGACCCTTATTGAACCTGGTTTCTTTAGCAATATCCAGAGTAATGATAATTATGTTTTACTAAGTGAATGATTTCCTATTATGCCAAGACGTAGATTACAAAGAAAAAAATTAGTACAGTTCGCAACGATAGGTATGTGGTACATCTAGAAGAGTAGCTGTACGATGATTTTTGAGAAAACTCTTATACAAGTAGCTACTTTAGTTAACCAGATCAAGCAATTTAGCTAAGATTCGGAGAAATGTCATTCTTGTTTTGTTGCTAATAGGCTTTTTGGAATTGCTAGAGTCAATAATATGATGTACACCTCCATTTCCTTTTGTTAAAGCTAATTTTGATGCTAGTTTTCATGATGCTATTGATAAATGTGGAATTGGATTATAATATTCAAATCTTCTATAAGTGATTGTGAAGGCACATCAAGTATCTCATTGGTGGTATCCAATGAGGAGTAAGCCGAAGTGTCAGGAGGGTTGCATGCTATTGTTTGGGCAAAAGTGAAGAACAATCGACATCTGCTGTTGAATGATGATAACATCAATAAATGTGGTGGCTGCTCTACATGAGAAAGTTTCTGTTATAAAATGGGAAACGATTCTTATCATTAATGATTATCTAGTTTCGTTATCTTCTTTTGAGCCCTGGAGTTATAGCCATGTTCTAAGGTAGGCAAACAATATGGCACATTTGATAGCCAAAGAAGCATATAACACTATCTCCAGTGTAATTGTATATTCGGGGTTTTCAGTGTGGTTATAATCCCCGCCGAAGGATAACTCGGGAACTTAAGTTCTTTCTTAATAGCAGTGACTAAACCAGTTGAGGACTAGGAAGGACAACTAGAATCTCAAAACTACTTGTTTAGCCGTGGTATTATTATGTATTTGTCCACCCTTAAATTTGATATAATTGCTATAATAGGTCTAGATTATAACAAATCTTATAGAGGCTTTTATAATTCGTCTAAAAATGTAATGACAATAAGTTTGAATGGGATAATTTTTTTTTTACAAGTATCAAATATTTGTGGAAACAAATTAGAAAATAATAATAAAACTAAAAAAAAATTCAAAAGATTTCGAGCTTCCTGCAGTCGTTAAATTTTGTTATTCTCATTTGTCCCCTTAGCCAAAATGTTCCGGCTCCATCACAGATTAATATAAATTTTGTTATTCTCTTTGTTTTCTCAACGCCAATAAAACTATTTTGCTATATTCAAACAACACTAGTGCATTTGCTTCACCATAGAACGAAAAGATAAATTTAATCAGTCCCCTTCGTTTGGCTCCCATTTATTATCTATTAATTATATAAGGCTTGGTGTTATAGTGGTCAACATTCAAAATTTACAAAAAAAAGTACGGCGAAAACTCACTCTTTCATATTGCATATTATAATATATAATCAACACTACGGCACCAAATGATTTGGCACCGAAAAATTTACCGTCTGTGCCAAACCATTTGGTGCTTTAAATTCAGCCATCAGATTTATGTTACAAACTAAAATCTAATGATTCAAATTCTTGTGCCAAACCATTTGGAGCTTTAAATCTCAACTTTCATATTTTCTTTAAATTTTAAAGTCTAACAGCTCTACGCTAAATTGTTCGGCGCTATATTAATTTAACTTTGAATTATAGTAAGACTTGATCGTTGATTCAAGATACCATTTCAAGCCTTGAATCATGACCAACGATAACCGAAAATGCTCGACGCCCCTTGGATCCCACCCCCAGCTTTCCCCCACACTCACATCACTTAAAAAAGGGTCCCTATTTTCCCGGAGTCAGCCAGGTTACTAATCTAACGATGGATCATGATACCACCTACTGGGGGCTTTGTATAGGGGAAAGGTGGGGGCGTCTAGCATTTCCGATAGAACTTTGCTACACCCAACGAAAAGCAGTACCGAGGTGGGCACCGTGAGGGGATCGGACAGTCCTGATGTGACTCTCAATATTGGGATAAGGAGTGGGGCATGAGTGGACCCCATCCTCCCTCTCACACGGTGCGCAGCTCGGTTGATTCTTTTTGGTGCATCCATCATTTTTGTTTCCGATAACACTAAGCCGAAAAGCATCGATGAGTCATCCAAATTGTAACGTAGTTGTTACATCATCCATGTGAAGTTTTTCAGTGCTTCTCTACAGACCGCCACACACAAACCAGGTAAAAATCGTCTCTCACAGTTTTTTTATTTTATTTGTGGGTTTTTGTAGGCCCATCCCCTAGAGAGACAACTTCCAGTGTGCAAAGACTTTGTGGAAGTTTTTCAGTGTGCAAAGACTTTGTGGAAGTTTTTACACAACATAAAGAAAACAAAGAGAATACCATTTTTGTAAATTATACTCTAAATTAGTCATTTAGTGAATAAGCTGGCAGTACTGCTCTGGCAACGATATCTATGTACAAATATAACTACTCAACTCATATCATTAGTACTCAGTACCTTTATTCTTTCCTTCACACAAAAACCCAATCTCCAAAAAGAACTAATCTCCAATTCCCAACACACCAACAACAACAGGAAAAAAAAAAAAACATGAAACAGAGAAACAATACTCCCCTGATATTCATCTTCTCAGTTATCTCCATCTTTTATTTCTCTGATCTTATTTCTAGATCTGTGCTAGTAGTTGAAGCTGCTACTAACCACACAGTTGGAGGACAATTGGGTTGGTATGATAATCTTATGAAGCCTGATGCCAATTATCAAAAATGGGTATCTGGTAAAGAATTTAGCTTGGGAGATTACCTCAGTAAGTTTCACTATCATCATCCCATCTATACGCATTATGTTCTTTGATTGCATGCTTTTTATGGTATCCAGTTTCTATTTTTGGAGTTTATCATAATATTTTACTTTCTATTTTGTATCTCTTTTTTTGGTCATGATTGTTGTTAATTGGCAAAGTTTCAAGTTATAGATAAAGAAGTTCTGGTTACTCGTTTAAGGAAATTTGAGATTCTGCCTGAATTGCTTTTTCTTGGTTATTATTTTCCTCAATGAGAGAATTATTTAAATGATTGTTCTTATGAAATTCCTTAAAGAAATTAAGATGAATGGACAACAATTTCACGTTTTATTTACATAGTATCAATTAGGATTGAAGAACAACTTTTTTTTTGTTTTAACAAAAATGCATAGACTCCAAATCCAAGTATAAAAGTGGTTTTTAACACTTCCTAGGTGAAGTGAACAAGGAAAGGGAGGTAAGTGATAACTCTGAGTTTTTAATCACAAGTCAATGATTAAGCACTATAGCCAGAATAGTGGCCACTGGATCGTAAGGTTCCCTTTAACCGACAAGTGGTTGGAAAATGGAAGCTACTGTATGCCAGATATAAGTGGCAGCTCGTGTAAACACGTGATTTGCATATGCGAGAAAGCAAAGAAAAACGAAAGCAAAATATTATGAACTCTTTGAAGTACGAGCAAAGAAATGATATCCCGTCTTAAAGGTGGCAGTTGACCCACTTCCGTGGTAATGATGCTGAAAATAAACCCTACAAATATTTAGAGAGTTGGCTGAATCATACTTTAGCAGATAAAAGGAATGGTGATCTCTGTATTCTTTGACTAGTACACTTTTTTTCTTTCAACTCGGGTGGAAATATGGTCACATTCTAAGCATTTCATCTTTCAACTAACATACCAGCTAAACAGGGCAATGTGAATAGACAGACGTTTTACAAGAATAAATAAAGAAGGGGTGACATGTGAATAGATATTTTCATTGTAGGGCCTAAGATGATGGAAAATCAATGGAGAACAATTTTTGTGTTGACCACTAGCTAGGCACTAACATGACGACATTAAGAGAGAATTATTGGAGTAATCATGCAGGAGCTAATTAAAGGCTGGATTACAATTCTATCTCTGATGTTCATAGAGAATCAATCCTTTTTAAGTTTTGATTAGTTATATTGAGTACATTCTTTCCATTTAAGTAACACTTGCTTCTTACTTGTAATCGATAAAATTTATGTATCATGGAAATGTTTTACTTCTATTGGTATTCTGATATTTACTTGATTACATTAGACTAAACAGTTTTTGTTTCATTGTGAATGCAGTATTCAACACTGACAGTAATCATTCAGTTGTACAAACCTACAATGTAACAACATACAAACGTTGCAATTCCGACGATGCTGAAGTAGATGATACAACAGAATGGTCATCTGCGGATCCTTCTGCGACTGCACCATTACCCGTTACTGTAGCGATTCCATTAACGAAAGAAGGCATGACATATTTCTTTTCCAGTGATTACGATGGTGAACAATGTAAACATGGACAACATTTCAAGATTAATGTATTACACGGATCTGGATTACCGCCAAGTATGAAAACACCATCAGCTTCGGAACCATCACCTTCTCCTACAAAAAGTGCGACTGGAGATGACGATGATGCTGATGATTCAACGCCTAATCCAGACACAGTTGTTTCTTCAAATTTTAATGACCCTAAACAAAGCACGGGTAACAGTACTGATGATGCCGATATTAAAGAGAGTTCCAGCTCGGTTTCTATAACAAAGAGAGGGATTTTCTTAGACATGAAAATGGTCACAGGAATTTTTTTGGTGGTAATATTTGGTGGGTTTTCGGTGGATATATAGTTTGTTTCTTTGTTTGAATCGATCTTATAGGGGTTCCACATTCAATTTATGCTAATTAGTTTGATTTTTTCTATAGTGTTTAATCATTTGAATGTAACAAGTTTTTAATAAGAAATGATGAGTACTTCATGAGTTAGTTTAAATTAAGGCCTTGTTTGATTCCGGAGAAAGGAAACATTTCACGGGAAAGTATAATCTATGAAATCAATATCCTGGGGAAGCAAGTAAAGATTCTCCATGGAATTAAGTTAAATACATATTTTACACTTTTGTTATAGGGAGGAGATTTTTGGATCAAGGGAATGGGAAAATCGTACTCAACTCACCTAATCCTACCTGTTCAGTACTTTCTTGCGAGTCGGAACAAAAATACCCTCCCACTAAACCCCTACAGGTTTCGAAACAAAAGACTACTCTTCTTGTTCTTCCTATTAATGAAGAACAATCATAAACCCTAAAGACCATGATTTCGTATATGATGGTTTAATTTATAACCATCAAAATATTTAACACTTTATCATCAAATGTACATCTTTGGCAAAGGTACGATGAAAACGGTGGATGAATATTTGGATTTTGAAGATTCGGAACCATTTTCAAAGCCAAGATAATCAAATGAAACATTTTGTGATGTTATGTCTTCAAATATACCGGAGCTTGCTGGAAATCAAAAATCTCTGGTATCCAAATGATTAAATCATGAGTCTCTCTTATATTTATGTATGTTTGTCAAAGAATCAATCCATAAAACCTTGGTTCCTTAGTACCAGGAGAAGAGAAGTAAACCATTCACGTTCACAATATAAAAACTGAATGCCAGATTTCTCTACCATGTAGGTAATGGTGAAATAGAACATTTCACTGACTTTATAATGGTGGTGATGTATATAAGTTTCGGCGCTCATTTTTCTTATTCTTCTTCTTCCAGTTTTCTTTTCTTTAGTCTTATAATGTGACACTTAATTTGATGTTTAGGGTGTTCTGCTCTCTCTAGTAATGAAGAAACTCATCTGGAAAAAGAGATACAAACATGGTGTATCGGTGTTGATAAAGCGCAAAATTTTGTGATTTTATATAAATCAGCAAAGAATAAGTACTTAGGTGGTTCTACTAAAGGATTTTGGGTACAATTGTGTTCTGCAAGAATTGTTAAAAACACTAGTCACCAAGCGGAAGTGGGAAAACCATTTGTCAAGGACCACCAGAACGGGAAGGAGGAAATGAGTTACCATCAAACTAAATATATGCAATGTAAATAGGCATCTTTTCTTTTGTAAATTTGTGCAAAAAACTTCTCAGCTCTTTAAATGCCTATACGAATCAATATATTGAAGAACTATTTTTGTTGCCTGAATCATTTGGTCGATATTTAGAAATAAGCGTTTTTGATTTTTTACCTGCCATTGGACTTTAATGCTTTTTGTTCTCTTGTTCATTTACACCGCCAATAAAGAAAACCTTATTTCTCTTCACTTCGTGTGGACGAGAAAACAAAGACTACACACTCAAAGTTTGTCTGCCATATCTAGTGTCATCATATGTTTAATGACTACACACTCAAAGCAGATTTGGATTGATTACAAAGTTAAAATATGATAAGTTTGTGGTGTTATCATAAAAATTCCCATCTATTGTTGTGGGGGAGTTAACAATTTGTACACTTGGTTCAGTTCATTCTGCAAACCTGAAAGCCAATAATAATGCAACAAGAAGCCATAACAAAAGCCAAAAACATCTCTAAGAACAAAGAAAAACAATGAAGAAATTTACACAATCATTGCCAAGAGCTAAGCAACAACAACAAGTGCTCTTTCTCTTCTTCGTTGCACCCTGCATGTTGTTCTCGATCACTCTGGAAAAGAGGCATCTAGTTTTCACCCTCACCAGAGTGAACGAGAAAGGTTTGCTTCCATGGCTTTTTTGGATTCTCGTTCACCTTAGATAGCGTGACAAGTTCGTATTTGTTTTTCCAAACTAAACATGATTCTGACAGATCCCCTGAATTTGGACTGATTGTTGAAACCCCTTTTCTCCCGATTCATGTGCACAACGTTTTTGCTTAATAAATATTCTTCAAAAGCTCTTAAGAAGCTCTCCCCTGTATATTATTCGACCTTAAGGAATTTATACAATGTAACCTTATGAGGTATTGGAACTGAGGGTTTGAATTAAGATTATCAAATTGCAAGATAAAGATAATTTGGTTGAAATGTTTTAGAAGACGTTGATAAATATTTTTGGGTTTAGATTCTTCGCTGTTGGAGTTGAGTTGGGAGGAAGAACTGGATTTTTTTGGTCGAGTTTAGAAGGAATCATGTCATAATTTTTTGTGATAGTGGAGGGCAAATTTGACCGTTTGGATAGATAATTTTGACTCGGTTGCCTTTGCTGAGTTGAAAGACCCCCTCCCTATAACAAAAGTGTGTGATATTTTACATCACGCTTTTTCATAAATGGACCCAAAATTTTATGATTTTTCTTTTTAATCAAACAAGGAAAAACACGTCATTTGCATAGAAAGAAGGCTAATTCCATGGAATTAACTCATATCAAACGCAACCTAAAAAGTTCGTTCTCCCAATCTACAAATCTAAATGTACACCCCTCTGTATTCACCCCACATTTTATTTACAAATCTGAATTGACAGCCTATAGATAAACCGCATGATACAACCCGTAGTGGATTAAATAGTTAATTTATATATATATTTTTTTAAGCAAAAGTAAGAAACACCTCATCTCATCCCCTCCACCTGTCTTGATAGACTATGGTCGGCACTTAGGGATGGCAGAAGCCAAACTAGGGGTGAAGACCAAGCCATACAGGTTCTACTTGTTTTTTCCCATTGGGCTACATTATGGGCGACCCCATTATTGGTGCGATTAACAAAATTAAAGACGATTCTCTTAAACCTATGTACCTTGAATCAGTGTGAGATTGATTAGGGTTCAACTACAGTCCAGTCCGAAGTTAATTTGTAGTAGGCTAGAGTTTGTAGCGGCTTAATACAGCGTGGTGTTCAAACTGGACTAGGTCCCGAGGTTTTTCTGCATTTGTGGTTTCCTCGTTAACAAAATTCTGGTGTCTTTGTTATTTCTTTTCCGCATTATATTTTGTTATATAATTGAAATATCACAGGTTGTGCGTTAAGATCAATCAATTAGAATATCCAACATTTGGTTGTTGATTTACATTGATTGACACTTGAACATTGGTCTTTGGTACCGTTCAAGTTGTTTCACATAATAATCAGGTTCACGGATTTCTATCTGTTTGATTTGCTGATTACATTGTGAAACAGAGATATTAAAACTCCTTGATATACTTTACTTTAGATTGAGTCTGACTGTCTAGTTGATTCTCTAGAAAGTGTATTGGAGTAAGTCCTCTCAGATTTCCAAACGAATTGTTGGGTGTGGTTGTTAGACCCCCGCATTTTCAGCTCGTATTTCCGCTTCCTCCGCAGATCCACAAGAGATGTAGCTTTCTTCCGCAATTAGAAATTGGTGATCATAATTTCGGAAAACAAATCCAATCCCACCGTCTATTGAAGATATATTCCAAGCCCCATCACAGTTAATTTTAATCCAACCGAATATTGGGGAAGTCCAAGAGGAAATATCAGAGACATGAGTCATAGCAGTAATCCTTTGAAGAAATGGTTGAGGTGTCTGCACCGGCAGCATCGCTTTTGCTCTAGATAAGATTGAGGAAGGTTCTTCAATTTTCCATGTATGAATAATTGTGTTTCTGCTGGTCCAGATTGACCAAATCATGCAAGCAATTATTGTAAATGACTCTTATCTATTAGGGTCATCCTTATATGGAATCAACTACAGCCAGTATCTTATCCAATCAACAAATGTTTGACCTTGAAATCGTTGATTTTGGATATTCACTTGTGCCCATACTGTATTAGGATGTGAGCACGAAACTAATGAGTGCATAATGGTTTCTTCTTTGATTTTGCATCTTGGGCAGGTGGAGTTTGAGATATGCATTTTCTAATGCAAAACTAGATTCACAGGTAGAGCTGCTTTTAAACCCTTCCACATGAATAGTTTAATTCTTGCAGGTATTTTATGTGCCCATACTTTGAACCATAGGTCAGAGTTGTTGGTGTCTCCTCTTAAGGAGAGACTATGATATGCAATTTTGGTAGAAAATCTACCCTCTTTAGTATTAGTCCAAATCCTTCTATCTCTAGTAGGAATAATAGACAAAGGAATGTCTTCAATCTTCTCTACAAAAGATTGATCAAAAACAGCTTCAAGCTTTACTGAGTCCCATTTTCTGGTTTATGGATCAATGAAATCAGCTACTATAATATTATAATCAGGAATGGTGTTATCCTTTGGTGTGGCAGCTCCTTTAGAAGGGATCCAATTGTCACACCAAGGATCTATGAAGGATCCTTCCCCTACCACCCATGAAATGAATAGTTTAATCTTTTCCATTGTTTTGTAGATACATTTCCATACCCAAGAAGCAGTACTTGGGCATTTAGCGTGTAACACATCAGTTTTAGCAAAGTATTTCGCTTTTAAAGCAACATTCCACAAATAATTTGGGTTCTCTACTAATCTCCACACACTTCTTGCCATCATGGCAAGATTATTTTTTTCACTGTCTCTGAAGCCTAATCCCCCCTCTTTTTTTGGTTTGCAGATGTTCTCCTTAGCCAAAAGGTGAATTTTCATTTTCTTTGATTTTGGATCCTCTCCCCACCAAAATCTCATCAGGTGAGAATCAATTTTGTGACAAAAGCCCTTAGGAATTAAGAAACTTGCCATTTGGTAAACTAACATAGCTTGTCCCACATGTTTAATTAAAGTTGTTTTTCCTGCTTGAGAGAGAAAGTGAGTGAGCTAACTACATTAAAAATTAGAGATAAAATAGACAAGTGGGTTTGGGTTTTGGATTTAAGGATGTTAATTGGTGCTCTTAGATATTTCTCTCCAAGGTGTAAGTTAGAGATACCTAGAATTCTGGCCAATAGTCTCAGATGTCTTGGATGTACATTTTTGGTTAGTAACATCCCAGATTTTTAAAAATTAATCTCTTGCCCACTTGCTTTGCAGTATTTTTGTAGATACTCCTTTGTAGCATGGAACTCAGGTATCATAGCCTTGATGAAAATGAGGCTATCATCAGCAAACAAGAGGTGACTGATTGGTGGAGCTGCATGTGCAATCTTAACTACGTGAACCAGTTTTCCTCTCTCGAGTTTAGTTATGTATGCCGATAAAGCTTCAGTACATATGATGTAAAGATAGGGGGAGATAGGATCCCCTTGTCTTAACCCCCTTTCAGGTTTTAGATTACCCATTGGGCTACCATTCAACAGAAGGCAATTCAAAATTAAATTTACCCACTTTTGATGAAACCCGAGCTTAGTCATAGCTTTAGACAGGAATGACTACTCAAGCTTGTCATAGGCTTTAGACATGTCCAGCTTAATTGCTGCAAGTCCAACTTTGTCTTTTTTCTTTTGCTTAATGGTGTGAATCACCTCATGTGCCATCATAATGTTATCTGCAATTTGTCTTTTTGGGGCAAAAGCACTCTGATGGGGAGAGATGATTCTATCCATCAAAGGTTTCATTCTATTCGCTATGGTTTTCGAAATTACTTTATAGGCAAAATTACAATGCCCTATTGGCCGAAACTGATCAACAGAATCAGCCATGGGAGATTTTGGAATGAGGCAAATATTCGTGTGGTTAAATTATGAAAGTAAGTACCCTGTGTTGAAAAACTGTTTGACCATGTCACAAACAGATTTACCAACAACATCCTAGTAAACTTGGTAGAAATGACCTGTGAATCCATCTGGACCAGGAGCTTTTTTTGCTCCCATTTGGAATGCAACAATTATGATCTCATCGTCTGAGATAGGTGTTGAGAGATTTTCATTATCATCATCCGTGACCTTAGGTGTCATAGAATCTAGGAAGTCATCCTGACCTTCAGGGTTAGAAGTTTTGTAAAGATCTTGGAAGTACATGATAAATTCATCACCAATGACCTCTCTTGTAGTGTGCCAATTTTCATTAGCTGATTTAATCCAAGATATATTGTTTATTTTTCTACGAAACATAATAGCTTTATGAAAATATGGCTTATTATTATTACCATCTCCTTCATTAAGCCATAGCTCTCTTGATTTATCTTTCCATAAAATTTCCTCAAGCGAATACAGATAGGTCATTTTGTCTTTTAATTCATAAATTTTTCCAGTATTACCTGGGTCATGTACTTGTGTATGGTTAATAACAGCTTTAGTATCCCTTATGGAATGTGTAATATTTCCAAAGGATACTTTGTTCCAGAGTTTCAGTTTCTGTTTTGCTATATTCAATTTTTGTTTTAGCTGGTAAGGTTTTGAACCTCTTACACAACTTGACCAAGCCTGCTCAATACTGCTTTACATGTTTTATCTTGTGACCAGTTGGACATAAAATGTAAAGACCTTTGGAGATTATCAGCCTCAGCACTAAGGGAGATTAAAATTGGTGAGTGATCCGAAGAGATTCTGGGTAGATGTAAGACATGAGTATCGGGAAATCTGGCTTCCCAATTATCATTTATGATTGCTTTATCGATTCTTTCCATTATAAGACTATATCCTTCTTGGTTGTTAGTCTAAGTATAATCTGGTCCTGAGAATGGGATTTCTCTCAACTCCCAAGCCGACATTAAAGATCAGAGATCTTTCAAATCATTCAGTAACAATTCTTCCTCCCCATTTATCTTCCGGGAGGAGAATACAGTTAAAGTCACCTATCACAATGCAAGGATTTGTATTATCATGGGGTTCACTCATAATCTGAGCCCAACTAGCTGGTCTAAGATTACGATTAGGTTCCCCATATATGAATATCAAATTACAGAAAGTATTAGCTTTAAAAGATTGAGATGTGCATTTGAAACCCCTTTGGCTAGCATGTACAACAGACTGATCAAATCCGTCTTTCCAAGCAAGGCCAAGCCCCCCTCTTTTCCCCACAGAAGGCAAAATAAACAAGTTAAGATATCCAAGGGAACAAAATTTATTTTCGGTAGTTTTTTTTTTACTCATAGTTTCACAAACAAATAATATATCAGGTGATTTTAGTTTCACAAGTTCTCGGAGCTCACGAACTGCCTCTGGCTTCCCAAAGACACGACAGTTCCAGCTTATTATACTCATAGCAGTTAAATAAAATGGAATTAAATCTACATGGTGGACCAAATATCTTTCATACGAAAAAATCCGATAGAGACCCAAAAAGTTATACTTTATAAATACCTGTTGAGAGTTAGATCTTAGGTTTGAGTGCGGCCTGCTCACTAAAACCAGCTTTGTTGAAGTTGTTACTAATCGCCAGCTAGTTCCAAAAAGTTACAATTGCATGAAATATAAGAAATCAGACTGATTTAGAAGAGGATGCACATCCACATCCACAGTACAAGGCGATATTCGAGCAGGCCTTTTCGGAGATGCTATTTAGCACCTGAAGTGACAATAGACGAGTCAGCCGAGACAAACAATAATCAAATGAATAAATTATATGAAAGATTTTAATCAATTGATGCAAAATCAACTAGAATTCTAAAGGATAAAGAGAGAGATCTAGAAGGAATTAACGAACTGGTAAATAGTTGAGTCTATAGTAACATAAGGGTCATGGAATCTATGATATAATCTAGCAAGTGTCTTAGTGTTTTAGAACAATCAAAATGTCTTAGTATCTTAGAGCAGCAAGGTGTCTTTAAGGTCTAAAAAAATGAAATTGATTTGCTAAGTCTAGTCTCAGTAACTTGATGTTTCCACTATCAAATAGTTTTGGTGTCAATCTTGTTAAAATGATCTTGAATTCTTTAAATCTAAAGGAGCAAAGACCCATTCAAATTCAGTAGCTTAAACACAAGCAAAAAACACATCAACAACAACCAATAAACATAAATAGAAGAAATTGAGATATAATTAAGACATGGGTTTAGCAAAGGGTAGAGAAATAGAGAAGATTTGCCGAAAATTTTTAGCTTCTGATATTCAGGTTATCTATTCCATTATTTCGGCAGTTAACGGTGGGATAACGACTCTATTGGCGGTAACACGAGCAGGATTACAAAAAAGAGAAAAGAGAAACCACCCTGAGGGTGGTTTCCGAGACTTGAGAGAAAAAGCAGATGAAAGATTAAGTCATACAGATGAAAGAGAAAGTTTTCTCTTCTCACTCTTAATACTTGTACACGTATCTGAGGCATATTATTGTCATGTAACTAAGGAGTCTAGTAGTAGTTGTTGTTCTTGTTATGGGCCTGTTATCCTTATAAGCCCATTGACAGAGTTCTACCCACTTATGTTATTTCCTTTCTTAGGGTGCCTGAGTAGATATTACCACCCAATGGGTGATTGAGTAGTATTACGGCTATTTATTGGTCAGGGACTTGTAAGAACGTTTTCATGTTGAAAATAATCAAGAGATTATCAGGATCTTCCTTAAGTTAGGAGAGTAGGTTACTGAAAGTGATTGTGTCTGTGAATCTGTTCATGACAATTGGTATTAGCCACTTACGATCCTGATTACCTGAGTGATGACCGTAGGAGGAAATAAGATTAATACAGTAAAGGAAGATGCAACTCAGTTGCAAACTCATTCAGATTGATTACAGACTTTAGAAGAATCGGTTAAAACCCTCGCTTCTGAATTTCGTTCTCTATCTACTGAGATGATTCTTGTTAAGGAATCCCTATCCACTATCGCCTTGTTGTGTCAACGAATTGGTATTCCAGCAAATCCAATTTGCGAGGCTACACCAGATCCATCCGGTAATGCTGTTGTTCGTCTTGAGCTTAACGCACTGATTTTTCAGTCTGGTAAATTCTCTCGCCACCCTAAGATTAATTTCCCTAGATTTGATGGCAATAACCCTAGAGGTTGGATTCGTAAATGTGATCAATATTTTCAGTTGAATATGGTTATTGATAGTCATAAAGTCGATTTAGCTTCAATTTACCTTGATGGTAGAGCTGATTCATGGTTTCTAGATTATCAAATAGGTAAAACTATGATAGAATGGTCTCAATTTTCTTATGATATCTGTTGTCGTTTTGAAGACATAGCTTCTGATAACTATGTAGGAAGTTTTAACAAATTGTCTCAGCTTACAACTGTCGAAGAGTATTTTGATAGATATGAATCCTTAAAAGCTTTGATGAAATCTCATAATCCAAGTTTATCTGAGGATTATTTCACAATGAGCTTTATTAGTGGCCTCAAAGACGAGATTCGAAACCCTGTTCAAATATTTAAACCCTCTACAGATACAGATGCCTTCTATCTGGCTAGAATGCAACAGGCTTCTGTCGACTTTCAATCTACTCGTACTCGACCATTCTCTAAACCATTTCAACCTTATAATACATCTTCTTCTTCAAGTCACCATTCTACCAGACCTATTCTGTCTCGACTTACTACTCCTCCAAAACCACCTTTATCCAACTCTAAACCATTTGTTACCCTCCCACCAACACCCACTAAACTGGAACAATCCCTTCCTCCTATTAAACAACTTACCCCAGCTCAGATGGAGGTTAAACGAGATAAAGGGTTATGTTACAACTGCGATGAATTCTATAAACAAGGTCACATTTGAAAGACTCAGCAGTTGTTTATGTTGGTTGCTTCGGAGGATACTGGTTCTCCATCATCTGTAGAGGAGATTGAAGATGATACTGCTTCTCCTTCGTCATCCCTGGATTCTCCTATGGAGATTTCTCTCCATGCCTTAACAGGGTTGGTTACGCAGAATACAATTCGAGTGCCTGGTCACTTGCAGTCAAGAGATATCTTTATTCTGATCGATACTGGCAGTATCCATAGTTTTTTGGATGCCAAGTTGCCTGAGCAGCTACAACTCTCTGTTTCCCCTACTGGTCACATGCTAGTGACAGTTGTTAATGGCGATACTACCATCAGCAAAGGTATTTGCCCTCAACTTGCCTGGAATATGCAGGGATACGACTTTATCAGTGATTTACGTATTTTACCACTCGGAGGCTGCGACATGGTTCTTGGGGTAGATTGGCTGAAACAGCTTGGTGATATTATGTTCAATCTAGCTGAGCTGGGGATTTCTTTCTTTTATCAGGGTCAACATATAACTATTTAAGGGAGTTCTTCTCTACCCACTTGCAATATGATTAGTGGTAATACTTTTTTGCAGTTTCTTAAAGACAACACCCCCACATTTATTGGTCAATTTTTTTCCTATATCAGCTGTACCTCTAGAACCAATTCATCCTAGCATTGCAACAGTGGTGGAGTCTTTCTCAGATGTTTTGCTTCTCCTACATCCTTACCCCCTCAAAGGGCATTGGATCATCAAATCCCCTTAAAGCCTAATTCCGAACCTATCTCTCAAAGGCCTTATAGATGTCCTCACTTGCAAAAGACAGTGGTAGAGCAGTTGGTGCAGGAAATGTTAGATGATGGCTTTATACAAGAAAGTCACAACCCTTTTGCCTCTCCTATTTTATTAATCAAGAAAAAGGATGGCTCTTGGAGATTCTGCGTGGATTACAGGAAATTAAATGATATGACAATCAAAGATAAGTTCCCTATTCCTTTGATATATGATCTGCTAGATAAACTGAATGGTGCCGTCATTTTTTCAAAAATTGACCTGAAGTATGGTAATTATCAAATTTTGATGAACATAGCTGACATTCATAAAACTGCTTTTAGAACCCATCAAGGGCATTATGAATTCAGAGTTATGCCTTTTGGCTTAACAAATGCTCCTGCCACCTTCCAGTCTTTGATGAACACTATTTCAAACCATTTTTAAGGAAGTTCATCCTTGTCTTTTTTGATGACATCTTAATTTACAGCAAGTCACTTGAAGAGCATGTTGTACATCTTTCTCAGACCCTCACCTTATTAAGACACCATTCTCTATTTGCTAACAAGAACAAGTATTGCTTTGCTCAAACAAGACTATCTTATTTGGGACATCTGATAACCTCTGAAAGTGTTGCTGCTGATCTTGACAAGATTGCAGCCATGCAACATTGGCCTCAACCCGCTACACTTAAATAGCTTAGGTTTTTTTTGGGGTTAACTGGTTACTATATGAGGTTTATTAAAGGGTATGGTAATATAAGAAAGCCTTTGAATGATATGTTTAAGAAGGATTCCTTCTCAGGGTCACCATCAGCATTACAAGCATTTTTGGCTCTTAAATCTGCAATGACAACTGCTCCAGTCTTGGCCTTGTCCAGAGTACCTCACTTTACTCCAGCATGTCAGTCCTTGTCAATAGCTCAGCCACAGTGGACTCAAGACATTATCTCTAGCTACACTGAAGATGCTCATGCTCAACAGCTCATTTCACAACTACTTGTTTTTCCATCTGACTCTCCATATTCTTTGAAGCAAGGCATTCTGAGGTAATTATATGTTGGTTTATGTGCCAATATAAGGAGCTAGATCATGCACTCTGTCCATTCATCAGCTGTTGGAGGTCACTTTGGTATGATGGGCACTTACAACATAGCCAAATCTTACTTTTATTGTCCCAAGATAAAGGATGACATTTTCAAGTTTGTTGATGAGTGTGATGTCTGCCAATGTAACAAGCATGAACTTTCTTCCCCTGCTGGACTCCTGCAACCTCTTCCTATTCCAGACACAGCATGGCAGCACATCTCTATGGACTTCATTGAAGGCCTACCCATGTCTTTTCGGAAGAATGTTACCTTGGTGGTGGTTGACAGGCTGACTAAATATAGTCACTTCATTTCCTTAAGCTATCCCTTCACTGCAATATCTGTGGCCAAAGAATTTATGCACCATATTTTCAAATTGCATGGCATGCCATCTTCTATAGTCTCAGACAGAGATAAGGTATTTCTCAGCACTTTTTGGCAACACTTGTTTAAGTCCTTAGGCACTCAGTTGAACCTTAGTACCTCTTACCATCCTCAGACTGATGATCAGACTGAGAGGACCAATGCATGTTTAGAACAATATTTAAGATGCATGACTAGCTCTTCTCCTAAGATGTAGCTCAACAGATTGGCATTGACTGAGTGGTGGTTTAACACCAACTACCATACAAGCCTCAAGATGACTCCATTTCAGGCTTTATATGGTTATACACCACTGCACTTAGCATTCCCTGTGCAAGATACTACTTCAGTTGTTGCTGTGCAAGACTATATGCAAGCAAGGGACAACATGCTTAAACTTTTGAAGGAAGATTTGACAAAGGCTCAACACAGAATGAAGCAGTTTGCAGATGCTCATAGAACTGACAGGTCATTCTTAGTTGGAGATTTAGTATTCTTGAAGTTACAACCATACAAACAGTCATCTGTGGCTTTGAGAACTAATTTTAAGCTATCTGCAAGATATTTTTTCCCATTTGAGGTTTTGCTGAAAATTGGTGATGTGGCTTATAAACTCCAACTGCCAGTGGGTTCTAGGATACACCCTGTCTTCCATGTCTCCCAATTGAAGAAGAAGATTGGCCAACATCTTACTCCAGCTGCCAACTTACCATTGGTGGATTCTTCTGGTGCTTTCATAGTACTACCAGTAGCTGTCTTGGATTCCAGGCATATTCTCAGAGGGGACAACACTGTTCTACAGGTGCTCATTCAATGGGCTGGCTCTCCACCAGAAGATGCAACTTGGGAAGAAGCCAGTCACATTCATTCTCATTTCCCTGATTTCATCCTTGAGGACAAGGATGTGGGAGGTATTGTCATGTAACTAAGGAGTCTAGTAGTAGTTGTTGTTCTTGTTATGGGCCTGTTATCCTTGTAATCCCATTGACAGAGTTCTACCCATTTATGTTATTTCCTTTCTTAGGGAACCTGAGTAGATATTACCACCCAATGGGTGATTGAGTAGTATTACGGCTATTTATTGGTCAGGGACTTGTAAGAACGTTTTCATGTTGAAAATAATCAAGAGATTATCAGGCTCTTCCTTAAGTTAGGAGAGTAGGTTACTAAAAGTGATTGTGTCTGTGAATCTGTTCATGACAATTATTTACTAGATTACTGCTGCAGTAGTGGGAGGCCGACGAATAAATTGGCCGGACAGAAAACTGTACACATACATGACAGTTCAGCTTGCTGTCTGCATTACACCATTATTCAGACATTTATTTCCGCAACTAAATTAGAATTATCTATTTGTTACACCAGTACCACTACTAGAACAAACAAGTCGGAGACTCAGAGTTGCATTTGCATAATTTTCTACATGCGTAGGATAAACAGCTGTATGTAATTGTAATACTACATGAAAGCCAAGTGTAAAGCTTAATGTTATTATAGTCAATTTAATCATACGATTCTCATCACAAAAAAGTCAAAGCAACTCTTCTACGTAAACTCAACTCACGTTCTTCTTAGAGCATGTATTTTCTTTTTTATGTCCGACAGTCATAGTATCTTTTCTCTCTTCTTTGCGCCTGCAATTAGAGTTTAGGTGTTTTTTTTTTGTTTTTTCTTTTTTTTGAGAAGTCGTTTGGTTAGTTTCATCAGCTGCAAATTAACTTGAAATTCTTTTGGGTGTGGAATAATATAAACTTCAGAAAATGATGCTACCATTGGAGGGTTGTACCTAACTGATTATTAAGAGAGAAAATGATGATTAACATATTGAGAAATCCGGTTGACGATGATTAGAGTGGAAAAAAATTCGGATACGGTATCACAGATCGGGTTCAAGTTTTGGACTCAGTGAACCCGATCCTAGGTTCCATCTTCTTAACCCGAAATTCTGAAGCTGTTTTGTTTCTCTGTTTTTTTTTTCATCCAATTTCTTCAAATTGGAAGGATTAAAAGCCTGTAATAAATATTAAATATTTAGTATGTTTCAATTGGTTTACTTCGATCAATTCAATGGTTTAGGATAGAAATGAAAATAAAAAATTTCAATTTTGGACGAGAATGATAGAAAAATTTATCAACTCTGATCGATTCAATGGATTTTTCGAATAGTCTTCACCTGGTAGTTTGTTTGATTGATTGTATCTTAATGAAATTCTTCATCAATTTGATTGATTATATAAGCTATCATCTTAATTTCATGAAATTGAGAAAACTAAAAAACTGATTTTGAGTTTTTTTGGACATTCCTTGTGACGGACAAGGAAGCATTTTCTCATCCTATAGAAGGCCTCCTTTCAGTCGGCCGATAATACAAAGATCCCCTGTGCAGAAATTACATCATAACCCTAATTTTCTTCAAAACCGTTAAGATCCCCCGTGCAGAAATTACATCATAATCCTAATTTTCTTCAAAACCGTTAATTCCCATGTTAAGTCACACATATGCATCCATATGAAGTCACAGATAGCTGAAAATCATTTCATCTTCTTACCAAAACGCTCTTATATCAATAAGCTAAACCTGATTGTGTGCCCATACTCTAACAAGTGGGTACTTGATATTTTATCTCCACCACGGATCTAATTCTGGGAGTTATGTGAGGGTCGAGATTCTAAACATAGATGACAATAGGTTCAACCAATTAAATTAAATGTTAAATATACACTCTTCACAAGAGTGCGCACAAAAATGGACTTGTATCTGCTCTACAAGATTAGTTCTTGAATCTATGAACATCATAATTCTCATACATAAAAATGAACCCGTTGTAACAAACACATCAAATTCAAATCCAATGGAGATTCCAATCCTAGCTCAATATTTTTGGTAACGAAGCACGTTTTAAGAACGTCGAAAAAATGATTCCGGTAAACTTCTAACCTAATAACATTCATCAGTAACAATTTTCGACTATCTGTGGTTACACTTGGATGCACATCTATGTTTGGAACAAAAATGAAATGTCACAATTGATTTGATTTGCATATGAGGGGGTCTTTATAATTACAAAAAAATCAATTGGGGTTAATGAAAATTGTCCGAAAGGGTAAAACGACATTTATGAGCAGTGACATGCCACTTAACTGATAAATTAAGGCCATAAATTAATGGTGTTAAGAAAATGGAGGCTATAATGAATTAATTTGTATATACGGGGTCTACGTAAATATTAACATTTCTGTTAGAGCACTGCTCAGTTGAACTAACTAAGTGTTGGTATGTCAAGTTTGGTTGTCATATTTTAGTTCCAAAACTTGAAGATGCTTGGTTTGATTACTAGAGTTAACTTTGTTAGGTTATACTATGAACATAGAAATGTCGAGACTCCCTCTTGGAATCATGAAGAGCCTGAAAACGTATCGGCATCAACGATCAAATCATCCTTCAGTTCGAGGTTAGTAATAACATGCTTGACTTATTCCATTTCTATCTTTGTTCTTTCAAGTTAATATTCATTGAAAACATAGCCCACGAAGTAAAGTTTGTTTACTTGTTTCTAATATCAATGACTTGGTAATTATACTATGATAAAAAGTATCAAGGAAACATATACTAGTGGTTTCTACAACTTGAGTATATGAGTGATGAAGTATACACTCATTGCTGTTACATGTGAGGAACTTGTATGTAAGCATTGAAAATTGGTGAAGCCAGTCTTGCTTGCTCGAGTTGGTGAAATGGATCAGTAGTCCGAATGTGAACACTAATACCTCTTTGATTTGTAGATTTTGTAAATAACTTAAATCGCAGGAACACCTACAGGTTTGTATTATTGTACAGTGGCTTATTATCTGTAGGTTTTGATAAGTGTTCTTGTGTTTATAACAAACTTAAACTGAAAATATTATCAGTAAGCTCCCTTATGATCGATAGTAATGAGCATGGGACCCTCAGTTCTATATTACTTGCAGATTCTTTCTTTTTTACCGATTTTTGCAATAACAAAAAAAATCGTTGTCTGGTTTGCATTTTTATAGAAAAGTTAGTAAGTTTATCTATCGACTACGTGAATCGACATAACACTAATTGGTAACTTTTTATTATTTAGTGTATTGAACTTCCAGAATGAATGTAACCCTTGGGATTATGAACAAAGTACACTTGCAAAATTCTTTTTTGTAGTCAAAAGAGACTTCAGGACCAATCCCGATTGTTGGACCAATCCCTGGTAAGAAACGACCCCCCTGTGGCAAGGACCAATCCATGTTCGATCATGTTTGATGTTTAATCCAAGTTTATATTTTTTATATTTTTTGTGATCTTTGGGGTTTTTATAAGTATCAATATTTTTTTTTTCTTTTCTTTTGCTAGGAAAGTTAACTTCATTAAGATAGGAAAGAATTACAATTGTTCAATGAGAAAGTCCGGATCAAAACCGAACTATTCACCATTGATCCAAGAAGTTCTGCAGTATTTGGCTGCCACATCCGCCAACTTTGTGAAACTTCTATTTAAAAATTTGAATATGATAGAACTAAAAGAATCCATAAGTGACATACAATCATCTAAATTAGATTTGTTAAACCAACTTAATTGGTTATTATCAAAATTCAAACAATCTAAAACTACTTTTGCATCACTGATAATGCATACATCGATCTTTCCTTGCTCTTTTGCCCTCTGTACGGCTTCTAAGACAGCAAGACATTCAACTTTTTCAGCATTTTTAGTTAGACCTGAGATGGTCTTGCACCCAAGATATTTCCCTACAACATTATTCATGATCAATCCAATACCAGAAAGATTGGAATCTTTATCAAAAGAAGCATCACAATAAATTATAGTACTATCATCAGATAAAGTGAAAAAGCGGGGGTCTAACAACCACACCCAATATTTTATTTAGGCAATCTGTATGGACAAACTCCAATATAATTCTGAGTGCACCAACTAATAAAGAGAGCTCAATCAAGAAATATATCCAAGAGTTATATTTCCGTTTCTTAATGTAATCAACAAATCAAACAGATAGAAATCTGTGAGCTTGATTATTATAAGAAACAACTTGAACGATACCAAAGACCAATATTCAAGTTTCAATCAATTTATATCAACAACCAAAGGTTGGATTATCTAATTGATTGAATTTACGCACAACCTGTGATATTTCAATTATATAGAAAATATAATGCGGAAAAGAAATAACACAGACACCAGAAATTTTGTTAACGAGGAAACTGCAAATGCAGAAAAACCCAGGTACCTAGTCCAGATTTGAACACCACACTGTATTAAGCCGCTACAGACACTAGCCTACTCCAAGTTAACTTCGGACTGGAATGTAGTTGAGCCCTAACCAATCTCACACTGATCAAGGTACAGTCGCGTTCCTTACGCCTCTGAATCCCAGCAGGACTCTGCGCACTTGATTCCCTTAGCTGATCTCACCCACAACTAAGAGTTGCTATGACCCAAAGTCGAAGACTTGATAAACAAATCTGTCTCACACAGAAAAGTCTATTGAATGGATAAATCTGTCTCCCATAGAAATACCTAGAAGTTTTGTTCCGTATTTTGATAAATCAAAGTGAACAGGAACCAATTGATACACCAGACTCATATTCCCGAAGAACAGCCTAGTAATATCAATCACCTCACAATAATCTTAATCGTATGGTAGCGAAACAAGATATTGTGGAATCACAAATGATGAGACGAAGATGTTTGTGACTACTTTTTATCTTGCCTATCGGAGATTAAATCTCGAGCAAATCTTAGAGAAGATAATACTCAATTGATAGACACATTTTTGTGTCTAAGTTGTCCTCAATTTTCTGTATTGTTGGTACTCGATTTTGTACTTATTATGGTGTTTTGTGTGTGTAGGTATTTTTTGGGAAATAAACATTTTTGGAAAAATCGGCTCGAAAAGTTGTTAGAGGCACCAGGAGGAAGTGTTATTGGCACCCACAGTTTGGATAAGGGGCACCCCAGGGCACCCTCAAGGCAGCTACTATTCGCACCTCCTACTCTGGATAGGGGGCAACCCTTTCTTCCCCACAATTTTAATATTTTTGGCGGGAAAATTGTGTGTGAAGCTGGCAGAATTAGGGTTGGAGTTTTTGCGCGATTCATTGAGACTCAATGGCTGTAATTGATTGGGAAGACTTGTTTCAGCTTCACAGGCGTGGTATGGTTATTGATTTTGATCAGAATTGGCTGAATCATCAAGATTGAGTGAAACAGGGAGTTACGGGTTTTTGCTTGAGAAAACCCGAGAGTTGTTGTTTTTGATTTTGGAGATTTTTGGAGTGATTCAATCACTCCATTGGATTGGTATGGGCCTGTTACGCTTAGACAGAGTTGGTATAGTCATTTGATTCATCTAAATTGGGCTGAATAATCCGAGAGAAGTAAACAGAGCAACGCGTTCACGAGAGAGGTATTTCACGGGATTGCATGAGTTTTGAGAAGTTTGAACGAGTTCTGCGCATGTTTGATGACTCGAGCAACAGTTTGGAGCATGACAGAGATAAATAAGGAGAGTTTGCAGCTGTAAGACGCGTGCAGGAGAAGAAAAAGGAAAACTTATTTTCCCGTGTCTGGTAGAGTAATTGGGAATTATTCCGGAGTTATTACAGTGATTTTGAGGCCCTGTCGAGTATATATAGAGTGCTGAGGAGTTGTAGTGGGGGACGGAGGGATTGGCAGAGATTTGGTGAAGAATAGAAGTGAGAATCGTGAGTTACAGAGAATATTTCTGCTGCTGCATCTGTGAAGAACATTAAGAACATATAGCTGCTAAAGCCTATCGTTCATAAACCGTGATCTTTTCATGGTTTTGCAATAGTCTTTCAGCGACAGTTCAACAGTGCCAGCGACGAATTTAATGTATCTTCTTTGTAACAGTCATAGTTTGTAATAGTAACGGCGCTAAACCGTTACAAATCCCTCTTTTCTTACATATTCATCTTTGTAAGCACATTTGGAGCAATGGAATCGAATTTTGAGCGTGTTTCCATCATGATGAGCTAAACCCAATCCTTGGAGCAATGGAGGAAGCCGTTGTTTCGGTAAAAGTGATACATTTCTACTTTTAATTAATTATAACAACTCTATTATGATTTTTGCATTGAACTAAAAATTGATTATATGATTTTGATTAGTTAGGTGTATTTTCTCTTGATAGAATAAGCTTGCTTTAGGGTTTTGATATTTTATGCTTGGATTAACATCTATTCTTTTGAAAATCTACATGTCTAGGCAATACTATTAGAATCAATTTGAATGTTGAGTTGCATAATTATTGTTTTATTAATCACTAATATCGACCAATGGTGGAATCCTAGCCCCAGTCTCTCCATAATTTTCACAACACTTTATTTGAGTTTGTTATTTTTATTTATAAAAATTAAGTCTAAAAAATCTGCTTTCACAAGTCTTGAACGAACCATATTACTTACCACTGTAAAAATCCCATCATCAATCACGATAGAAAACAGCAAGATCAGAACATGCAACTACAGAGAAAATAGTTGGGTCTGGCTTCACAATCCCAATGAAGTCTTCAAGTCATTAACCTACAGGGTTTTGAAAAAAACCTAGGGTTAAAGGAGAATCGAATCGACTCTAGTCGCAACTAGTATCACACAGGAGGTGTGGGGATTAGGTTTCCCAGTTGCTAGAGTTCTCCCTTATATAGTCTTCAAATCAGGGTTTGGAATCAATGTTACCTTGGTAACAAAGTATTCAATATTCACCGTTAGATGAAAACCTGATTAGACTCAAGATAATATCTTTCAACCGTTAGATCGAACTTATCTTGTTACACACAAATGAAAAGTGACTTCATTTAGATATGGGTAACCGTACCTAAACGTTTACACCTTGTTGGCTCAACAATAGTTAACCGAAGTTAGCCATATGAACACTTTCATATCACGTAAGATTGTCGTTTACACCATGTACAAGTACGTCTGACATTATTAATGCTTAGAGCCGGCACTGGCCTGGTGGACGGAATACTTTTCTTGTGGGTTCCAAAATGAAACTAAAAAATGTTTGCTGGATGTGGTGGCCAAATCTAGGAGGCATGTTTTGTTGTACTTTTTTAGATTTTGGCATTTATTATGATTTAGTATCAGAATTCGAATGCCGTATAAGATTCAAGTATTGGATTTGTTTTAATCTACAATTATAATAAGCGCAAGAGTAGAAATAAGACTCTGAATATATGATGTTGCCTATATTGCACTTGTGCTATTGACTATGTTGTTTATTTGGTTGGATATTGAGTGGTGGTTGTTGGTGGGGGTGACCGAGTGGTACTGCTGGTGGGTACATTGTTGGCGATGAGTGAATGCTGCTACTGATGTTTTTATTTATGTTATTTCCCTGGTTAGTTTTTGGTGTTGAGAATTGAATGCATTGATATTGACTATATTGCACTTGTACTAGCTTTAGTTAATTGTCTCGAGTTTTTTGTAACTTAATCCATTTGAATCTATCTAAACAAGTTGCTGGAAAGGTGGGGGTGAAGGGTCTGGTGGAAGGGATTAGCTCATTAGGCAGACAGTTGTTGTCATCTCTGTATTTTTAAAGCAGGTACTTTCACTCTTTTAGTTCGATTTCTAACAGGAATTTAATTATTGATGTAAATGGTTTCTACCACCAGGTATTCTGTACTAGCCAACGATACAAGCCATTGAACTTGACTCAAATTGAACGCAACCGTCATAACAAGGTATTGTAATTTTGAACCACACATTGTTGATAGAAAGTACTAGTGTTTTTCCACCAACCTTTACACAACCAAAGCAGAGTTCACACTAAATTTTCATGTCACTCTTAACACTCCATCATGATTTGTTTATAGGACAGAACACTTGAAGAGCATAGAAAATTGGTGGGGGGAATCGTGAAACGACACAGAAAGCGCCAACTGAAGATGAAGGCTGCTGGTATTAACTACGAGTGCCCAGACATTGTAAGAAAAATTATTGGCTATGTTATTTTTATTTTTTCTCTTTTTTCTTTTCATTAGGATTAATAGATTAAAAGGTTACTTCACTGATCTTGTACTCTGTTTTCCCATTGCGTGGTGAATTGGTATATATTAGACAAGCCTCAAGTGACCTTGTTTATCACGTTTTGATTGCTTGACTTCATTTTTTGTCTCAAAATCTTGAACCCAGTCTCAACTACTTAAGTCAAAATCTTTATAAAAAAATTCATTATGGTATTTGCTAGCTCGGTAACCTTTAAGTCATGCAACCTATTGTGCTTGATCAGTATATTTAGTTTAGTGAAGTAACCAGTTGATCACCACTTCACTTTGCTAGATGCGATATAACCTGGCTTGAAACTTTGACTTGATCCAGTGTATTCACAGGTGGGTAGTGTCCAAGCCTGTTCCAAAGAAGATCAAGTTTACGGAAGATTAGGATTACAAGGGACATTGTGCGATTTGTTCCTATGCGTCAAGCCCAATGTGAGTGTAATAAGATGAATATTTTATGGACATCGTTATTCTTGTCTACAGTTTTTGAGTCCCCATGACCCGTATTTGATATTTCCGTATTTTCTTAGAGTTTTGTGCAGGGAGATAGTGTTTTCACTTTGAAAGATCACCAAAGACCATATACAGAGGCACCAACTCGAACACATCTTTTAATTTTGAAGCATGTTCTTTGTATTATAGATTTAATGTAAAGAAGCAAATACATTATAGATTTACTGTAATACATTTTGAGGAAATAATATATATAAAATTTTCATGTTTTTTTTTTTTTTTTTTTTTTTCTGAATTATTTCTTGAGTTATTTTTTTTTAAATCTACAAATACTTACACAACGTTTTAAAAATATTGTTGAGGTTGTATCCCACAACGGTTGCTGCAATGGAATGTTATCGTTGTTATTATGTTCATAAACGACAATGGAGGAAAGTCGTTGTGGAAATGGTGAGGCTTTTCACAACACGCAGGTAGACAACGATTGGGAAACCCTTGTCATACCAATTCGACAACGGTTTTTCTCTGTAGTTACTAGGTACTTTTCTTGTAGTGAAATGAAACTAGTTCTAGAGTTGTTCAATTGTTTATATTCTCATAGAAGTATATAAGATACAATTGAAGCAAAATCGATTTTGATTCATGATGTTGTTTTTACAAGTGGTAAGAAAGATTCGATTCTCGGACTTTTATGAAGATTTGGTTTAAGATTAAGTAAGAAAATGCTAAGAAAAACTATTTAAATTTGATTTTTGGTTTATCTAGGAGAGATGAATCTAGGGTTTTGGATTCCACTACTTCTAATATTTGTAAATTCAATAACAATTTCTTTCAAAAAATACTCCTAACTTACTCAAAACAATTTTCGAACTCAATCTCATGCTTTGGAAGATATAACTTTACAAGTTTTTTTTTTTAATGACTTTCATCGCTATTCTACGGCCTAATTTTCCTTCGCTTATAAAAGAACGGTATCTAAACTACCCAAAACAATTTTCACGAAGCATATAAAAAAGAGAAAAATTTTAATAATTTAAAAAACACAATATTGGAGTATTTTTGCCAGAGAAAATAATTACTAAAAATTACGCATCAAAAATAGCTTCTTCCAAAACCCTAGAAAAGAAACTTAGCTACTCATGAATCGAAGATCGGAGAATACTTGATTAATCATTGTATTAAAAATAACGAAATTCTGCTTACAACGATTTTTAGTCGCTAAAGGTATTCAGCCACAAGAGTGTTTCAATAGTTCAGTTGCGGAACAGCTACTGCAGCTAAAACAGTGTACGATATTGTTCTTCTGCTGTTGAATATAAGACTGCTACTGCGACTGTTTTGAACGGCTAATGTTCTTCGTGTTCTTGGTTGAGCAGCAACAGGATTTTTTTTTCTAACCTCTCTTTTGTCGATTCTAAGCCTCTACTTTCTTCCCCAGCGTATCCGTCTCCCGACCCTGACTCAATCCAAGGCTATTTATACGTAATAGGGTCCTTGTAACTCGAGAATATCTTTAAAAAGTATTATTTTTCTTCTCGCTAAAGTCTCGATATTTCCTTCCCTGTTTTAGTTAACTACTCGATATACGAAGATTTGATTACTTGTTTTTAGTCCCAACACGTCACACTTCCCTCTTTATTAGGAAACAAAGCCATTCTTTCCCAAAATTCTTCTAACATTCCACAAAATATCCGAGAATATAACTCCACCCCTGTTTTGTCGAGAAGAGGTTGGGATTTCCATTTTTAACGCAACCAACTTCCATACCAACCCTGTTAGACCAAAAGGAAGATACCCATTTGATTTTAGCCCTTTAATCTCATTATAGCTAGCCCAAATCACAAACCCTAATCTGCTGCCTTTGAAAACCGATTTTCCCACCAAAACAGAATTCAAATTGTTGAAGATGACCGCCCCCTATCCAATTTCGGTATCCCTTTAGCAATTTTGGGTACATTTAGAAATTCCTGGGGGTGCGAATAGCAATTTTGTGGGGTACAAAGATAAATTTTTGGATGTACATAGTAGAATTTCTGGGGTGCCTTTATCAACTCTTCTGGGACATTTCTGGGAGTGCCTTTAGTAGTTTCTCGAGCAGCAATCTCTTACCTCTCAGATCCACTTCTTTTCTACAAATTTTCTACATCATTAAAGTTGCCATGCTTTTCAGACATAACTTGCATCACTAAAGCCGACATGCTTTTCAGATAGAGATGAAGAAATTAAAGCAAATAATGAGAAATAAATCGCCTCCAACAACATTTGCACATGAAATGACACTTTAGCCCTTTTAAGCGACGTTTCCTCTTCTTTTGCTCCAAAGTACCTAAAACTCAAAATTAAACATAAAATACATAATTTATAAGAAATGACTATCCTCATCATAGTAGGCTCCAAAGTGGGTCGGTGGAAGAGGTTCGGGTTTACGCTGCCATTTCCCATAATTCATTACTGGCACAGAATCTAACAACACATTAACTTCTTCAAAATGACTATCCTCATCATAGTAGGCTCCAAAGTGGGCCAAGCACGCCTCTAAAGGATCACTAACACTATTAGTGGTAAAAGTATTCTCAACTAGAGAATCAATCATGCATATAGACTCATAGTGTTCAGGGTCCGGTGGGGCTTGTAACGCCTTAAAAACGTTCACCGAGATTTTCTGATTCCTAAAGGAAAATTCTACTAGGCCAGTTTGACAATGTATGACTGCATTTGCAGTGGCTAGAAACGGACGACCTAGGATGATTGGGATATTGATATCTTGACTAGAGACAGGTTGAGTGTCCAAAATCACAAAGTCAACTGGATAGATAAAGTTTTCTACCTGAACCAAAACGTCTTTAATAATTCCACGTGGGATTTTGACTGACTTATCGGCTAACTGTAGTATTATCCTAGTTGGTTTCATCTCACCTAGTCTAAGTTGTTCATATACCGAGAACGGTAAAAGATTCACACTAGCCCCAAGATCTAAAAGAACATTTTCTATCTTTTGGCTACCTATAACACATGTGACAGTAGGACAACTAGGATCTTTAAATTTGACTAGGTACTTTTGTGAGATTATGGAACTAACTTATTGGGTCAAAAATGGCTTTTTATGGACACTCACATCTCTCTTGACAGTGCACATCTCTTTTAGGAACTTAGCCATAGCGGGTACATGTTTAATTGCATCTAACAAGGGCAGGTTGATCTTAACTTGCTTAAAGATGTCTAGGATTTCAGCATATGTACTAGGCTTTTTCTTAGCGAGTCTCTGAGGAAATGGTGCAGGTGGTATGTACACTCTCTCAGGGATATCTTCCTCACTTGGACTCTTAGCACTCTCAGGCCCATTAGGGTCTTTAGACGAAGTTTGGTCAACTTCAATCTCCTTTTCAGCTGGACTATTATCCTTAGGTGGTTCTACCGAGTTCTCTAGAGTTTTACCACTCCTAAGGGTGATAACTGCTTTGACATGTTCATTGTGGTTAGAACTACCCGAACTATTAACCTGGTTGACTCCTTTCGGATTCGGAGTCATTTGGCTAGGAAATTTCCCGTTTTCCCTATCATTTAACCTATTTGACAGTTGACTTATCTGAGTCTCTATGTTGGCAATAGCTCGGTCACTGTTTTGTTGGTTACGTTGAACTTCATCAAACCTCTGTCCTAAAAGTTTAAAATTTTGGGTAGTCTCGGCATTATTTTGGGCACTACTTTCAATAAAGAGTCTTAAATTTTTCTCTAGAGAAGACACCTTTTGTTCAACTGGGCTGGATTCTTGGACTTGAGGTTGGTTCCTAGGAAAGCCTGGTGGTGGGTTACTAGATGGGCTACCTTGAGGAGCACCTTTAGACGACGAGAAATTCGGGTTATGTCTCCAACCCGGGTTATATGTATTAGAATAAGGATACAACTTTGGTCGACCCTCATATTTAGAGTTCATACCACCATGTAGGACACTAACCTGGTCACGAGTAGTTTCAATTGGGTAAAACAGGGGGCATTGAGGTCCATTATGACTTTGGTCACCACAAATGGTACATGGATAGGTTCTGGGCTCACTGTTACATCTCATAGTTTGGGTAGACCTATGGTTCATCTCTAAGGCCTCTAGACGCCTAAGGATATCTGACCCATTATCATCTCTATTGATCCTATGGATAGGGTTCCTAGTTATTTCGGGCTCCCTCATTGAAGCCCTTTGACGAGTCTTTTCAGCTAACTTGATGAACTCGTCAAAACATTCATCGGGGTCTTGATGGGTAAATTCTCCACCACTCATTGTTTCTACCTGCATTCGAGTTTCACTATCAAGGCCCTCATATAAGATTTGGGCCATGTGGGCTTTCTCAAAGCCATGGTGAGGGCATTGGTATAACAATTCATTAAACCTTTCTATGTAATCATGTAGGCTCTCACCTATTTTCATCTTAAAGGTTTGGATAGACTGCCTAACAACAGCAGTCTTGTGGTGTGGGTAGAACTTCTTAAAAAAGGCCTCTACAAGGCCATCCCAAGTGGTGATTGTTTTAGAGGGAATCAAATGGTACCACTTATTGGCTCTCTCTTCTAGGGAAAAAGAAAACAAACGCAACCTAAGCACATCTTTTGTGACGTTCGGATAACTCATTGTGTAACAGATCATTTCAAAATCTCTTACGTGGGTATACGGGTTTTCATTCTCTATTCCCCTAAATTTTCGAAGCATGCTGAATGTCCCAGGTTTAATATCAAACTTAACGGTAGTGGCTGGTAAAACAACCCTAAGTTCACGTATCACTCTAGAAGGGTTCAAACGGTCCTTAAGGGTTTTGGTTGGCGGGACTTCACCATCATTTTCATTAACCATCTTGGCAAAAATTGAAGTACCACCTATATCCGTGTAGCATGTCGGAGTCAAATTAAAAAGGTCGTTTTCCTCAAGTCTATTTCCTACTTGTTTCCAACGGCGCATACACAACCAAAAATACTAGTGAAGCAAGAAAATCATGCACATGCAAATGCTGGGGTTCATTAATTTAGGTAAGCTTGGGTTAGCTACAACAAAATATACCTACAGTCAAAGACTGGTCACAGGTATTGGGCTGAGGTTTGTGGTGTTTCGGATGATAACGCCCAAAGGGTTCACCGTACTAAACCACGTGTTTTCCTAGAATCGGTGCCAGACGAATAATGCAATTGGTGTGTGCACGTGTTTTTTTTAATTAAATAAAGAAAATAAAGGAAATATACACAAAAGGAAATAAAATCTAAAAGAATAAATAAAAGTTGGGTTTTATTACTTACCTCTTTTGGTAGGCAATTCCATAATAAATGTAGAATATTACCTGCACAATAAAAACAAGAAAAATACCCAAGTAAAATCAAACAAAATAAATCTAATTAAAATAAAAATAAAACTAAAAAAGAAAGAAATAAAATAAAAATATAAAACCTAACCTAAAGGCAAGTCCGCGTCGGAGGCGCCAAAAACTGATGTTGTTTTTACAAGTGGTAAGAAAGATTCGATTCTCGGACTTTTATGAAGATTTGGTTTAAAATTAATTAAGAAAATGCTAAGAAAAACTAAATAAATTTGATTTTTGGTTTATCTAGGAGAGATGAATCTAGGGTTTTGGATTCCACTACTTCTAATATTTGTAAATTCAATAACAATTTCTTTGACAAAATACTCCTAACTTACTCAAAACAATTTTCGAACTCAATCTCATGCTTTGGAAGATATAACTTTACAAGCTCTTTTTTTTGTGACTTTCATCGCTATTCTACGGCCTAATTTTCCTTCGCTTATAAAAGAACGGTATATAAACTACCCAAAACAATTTTCACGAAGCATATAAACAAGAATTTTTTTTTAATAATTTTAAAAAGCACAATATTAGAGTATTTTTGCCAAAGAAAATAATTACTAAAAATTACGCATCAAAGATAGCTTCTTCCAAAACCCTAGAAAAGAAACTTAGCTACTCATGAATCGAAGATCGGAGAATACTTGATTAACCATTGTATTAAAAATAATGAAATTCTGCTTACAACGATTTTTAGTCGCTAAAGGTATTCAGCCACAAGAGTATTGCAATAGTTCAGTTGCGGAAGAGCTACTGCAGCTGAAACAGTGTACGATATTGTTCTTTTGCGGTTGAATATAAGACTACTACTGCGACCGTTTTGAATGGTTGATGTTTTTCGTGTTCTATGTTGAGCAGCAGCAGGAAGAATTTTTCTAACCTCTCTTTTGTCGATTCTAAGCCTCTACTTTCTTCCCCAGCGTATCCGTCTCCCAACCCTGACTCAATCCAAGGCTATTTATACGTAACAGGGTCCTTGTAACTCGAGAAAATCCTTGGAAATTATTATTTTTATTCCCGCCAAAGTCTCGATATTTCCTTCCCTGTTTTAGTTAACTACTCGATATACGAAGATTTGATTACTTGTTTTTAGTCCCACGATGTCACACTTCCCTCTTTATTAGGAAACAGAGCCATTCTTTCCCAAAATTCTTCTAACATTCCACAAAATATCCGAGAATATAACTCCACCCCTGTTTTGTCGAGAAGAGGATGGGATTTCCATTTTTAACTCAACCAACTTCCATACCAACCCTGTTAGACCAAAAGGAAGATACCCATTTGATTTTAGCCCTTTAATCTCATTATAGCTCGCCCAAATCACAAACCCTAATCTGCTGCCTTACCGATTTTCCCGCCAAAACAGAATTCAAATTCATGAAGATGACTGATGTAATTTCAACTTTGTTGTAGTAAAAGGTTCGTTGAGACTTGTGAAAGCAATTGATTTTAGACTTATTTAAACTAAAAATAGAGAAAATTTAAATCCAAATTTGTTTTTAAGATTGAAAATAACCAAGACACTAGAATCCACTATTACACATGAATGAATGATGGTAAAAATTCCAAAACTCTAATTATCTTTAAAATCTCTTTTTCTTAATTCACAAATAATCAAGCATATTCTCAAACATTAATTGTATCCCTTAAGCATAGATTATCTAAACAAAGTATAACCTATCTAATTGAATCACAACTAATTAAGAAAATTATGCAAACAATTAAAATTATGCAAAGCAGTGATTTGAGTGAATTATAAAATGCAAATTAGAGAAAAGTAAGATAATTACCAATTATTCATGCATCAATAGCTTCCTCCGTGCCTTGATTACGCGAGAATTAGCTCATCATCATCATGGAAACATGCTCAAAATTCATCTTTATTAATGCTCAAAAATGGTTCACAAATGATGAAATGGGAGAAAAAAATGATAAAAACTGGGTTTGTAAATATTATATTTGTTATAAACTCAATTGTTACAGGAAACGATAACAGAAAACCGCCACAAGCACTGTTGAGGAACGATTGTCTTTGAACGTCTTATGTTCTTCGTAAGTTCTTCACCAGCAAAAAAATTGTTTTTCCTGCAACTTGGATTTTCCGATTCTGTGATGCTCCAAACTGCTCCCAATTCTCCCTAAACTCTCTGTCCCCTCTCTATTACTCCGCCATACCTTATATACTCCTCCAGACACCAAAATCATGCGTCATAACTCCATATATTTTTCCATTATTCGATAATATTCTTCACTGCCAGTCACGGATTTTCTTCTCTGATTTATCTCCCACGCGTTACTCCTTAGCTCTCATGCTACAAACACGTTCCAAAAGTCTCCAGAACCCCAGCTTCCACACGCAAACCTCCAATTACAGCACATACTTCCCGGAAATAAACCTGAGAAGATATATCCTCCCTGTTTTGCTCAAATATGATTCTCCAACCCAATTCTTTCGAATTTGATGCAATTACCTGTCCTGTTTAGCTGAAACAGTCCCAATCCAACTGATTGTAGCGTTTAAACCTCACTAGAAGTCGTCCAAACCCAAAACAGCAATATCGGGTTCTCAAAACACGTAATTCCCCGATTTACTAAATCGGAATCTCCAGCCAATTCTAATCCAAACCGTTGAGCATACCACGCCTGTTCGGTCCTAAGGATTAATCCCAGACAAAATCAGCCCTTTAATCTCGTTCAATCTCCTCCAAAATGTTAACCCTAATTTCTTCCCAATATTCCTGCCAAAAAAAAAATTCAAATGGGGAAGATGATGGTCGCCCCTTAACAGAGATGGGGGTGCGAATAGCCGTGGGGTGTAAATAGCGAAGAAGGTACCCCTTAGTAATTGAGGTGCCCCTTATCCAAAGTGAGAGTCCGAATAACAAATATCCTCCAGGGGTGCTCCGCATAATTTTTCGAGCCGATTTTTCCTAAAATGTTTATTTCCCAAAAATACCTACAAACACATAAAACACCATAATAAGTACAAAAATGGGTACTAACAAAATACACAATAGAGATGAAAACAGACACATAAATGCGTCTATCAATGACCGCCCCCTATCCAATTCCGGTATCCCTTAGCAATTTTGGGTACATTTAGAAATTCCTGGGGGTGCGAATAACAATTTTGTGGGGTACAAAGATAAATTTTGGGCTGTACATAGTAGAATTTCTGGGGTGCCTTTATCAACTCTTCTGGGACATTTCTGGGGGTGCCTTTAGTAGTTTCTCGAGCAGCCATCTCTTACCTCTCAGATCCACTTCTTTTCTACAAATTTTCTACATCATTAAAGCTGCCATGCTTTTCAGACATAACTTGCATCATTAAAGCCGACATGCTTTTCAGATAGAGATGAAGAAATTAAAGAAAATAATGAGAAATAAATCGCCTCCAACAGCATTTGCACATGAAATGACACTTTAGCCCTTTTAAGCGACGTTTCCTCTTCTTTTGCTCCAAAGTACCTAAAACTCAAAATTAAACATAAAATACATAATTTATAAGAAAACCTAGCAAAGAAAGCATAAACAATAGATAAATATCAAGGTGTTTTAGATACCTATCAAATTCCCCCACACTTAGACTTTGCTAGTCCTCGAGCAAATCAAACTAAACTAATTTTAAAACATACAACTCCATCTCGTTGAGGATACGGTCACACTTAGCACGTATAACAAGCCTTTAAACCCGTAGGTGGCCCTAGTGGCCGAGTTATAGTCTCGGGAGGGTTTACAAGAGGTGTACCCACAAAACCTTTACTCCAAACCCTAGCTATCTGTGAAGAATTTAGGAACGGCACTAAAGAATCTCCTTGGTTGGCATACTCTCATTGATCACAAGAGTAAGTACCCTGATGCGAATCATATTCATATATATATAAGTGACAGAGTTCTACTCAGATAGTCGCACTATGGACATCAATAATTGGAATCACACAAATGAATAGATTAAGAAGATGGATTATAGAGATAAATAGTTCAAAACAATGTTGTCTAAGGTCAACGGTGTTTCCCATATTTGTCTGAAGGCCTCCGCCAAGATGAACCTATGAATCCTAATGGATTAAGATACTGGTCTGGACTAATATCAACACAGCTTGGCATATACAAGGGAACCAGCGGTCGATAATCTTAATTCTAGATCAACTCAGTTGGCATATACAAGGGAACCAGCAGTTGATTTAATAAACTTTTCATTTTTCATTTTTCATTCATTTCATTTTATTTTTTTTAACTGCATGATTTGATCTTTTGGATCCAAGCGCATGCTTCTTGTCAGCAGATTACATGATAATTCCCATGGATCCTGCGTTCCACGCTTGTTTAGGCGACGGGGATAGGGAAAACACACACATATTGCTATCCAAGTGTTATAATATATATATATTTATTTCGTTTGGTCTGGTCTATTTATTATTTAGTAACTCAATCACTCTATTCCATCCGACAGTGGTAACAATTCGATGTGTGGGCCCCACCAAATCACTTAGAGAAACATATAATTCAAATAAAAAAAAAACAGAACGTAGTGTGATGATTCCATTCTAACACCTGAACTCTGTCTTTTTATGAATAAACTCTGTTATTGGGTTCCTTAATTCCTACAACCAAGATGTTTCCATCCACTTATATTGGTTAGTGTCATCCTGATTTCGCACAGATTTCTAGGTTTCAGAGTTTTTTTTTTTTTATTTAATTTTTTTATTTATTAAAAAATAACTAAAAGTTTTTCCCTCACCCCCAAACTTAAATCTAACATTGTCCTCAATGTTTCAAATTAAAGTACAATACCAAAAATATAAGTAATAAGAGGAATAAAGAGGTAAGTCAGAAAGATATTACCTGGATGAAGCGTAGCAATCCTTCTATGGGAGCAAGAAAAAAAATAAAAAATATATAACCAATATACAACAACAGCAGGGTCCTCCAGAGGGACCTTAATATCACCAAGTATGGGTTGCCTCCTATTAAGCGCTAAGTTTAGTGTCTTCAGCCAGACTTTGTTACCCGTTAAAATTAATCCTGGTAGACAGGATCTCTCAGCTCCAATTCTTCTATTGCATGACTGGGTAACTCCAAGAATGGTTTCAACCGTTGACCGTTAACCTTGAAAGTTTCTCCGTTCTTAGGATTTTCAACTTCAACTGCACCATGGGGAAAAACAATTTGACAAAATATGGTCCAGACCACCGAGATCTTAATTTACCAGGGAAAAGATGTAAACGATAATTGTAAAGGAGAACCTTTTGACCTGGTTCAAATGTCTTTCGAATAATCGATTTATCATGATTTTTTTTTTATCCTTGTAAATTTTCGCACTCTGGTAAGCCTCATTACGAATTTCTTCTGACTCATTGAGTTGCAATCTACGGTGATCACCAGCAGTAGATAGGTCAAAGTTTAGCTTTTTAATGGCCCAATAAGCACGGTGTTCTAATTCTACAGGAAAGTGGCAGGCTTTACCGAAGACAAGTCTGTACGGAGACATCCCTAATGGAGTCTAAAAAGCGGTTCGGTAAGCCCACAAAGCTTCCACTAAGTGAAAAGACCAATCCTTTCGGGTAGGGTTTACGGTCTTCTCTAATATCTGTTTGATTTGCCTATTAGACACTTCTACTTGGCCACAAGTTTGTGGGTGGTAAGGTGTAGAAACCTTATGGGTAATGGAGTATTTCTTCATGAGTGTCTCAAAAGACCGATTGAAAAAATGGGAACCTCCATCACTAATGATTGCTCTAGGCATACCAAATCGAGATAAAATATTGTCTCTAACAAACTTGATTACAACGTGGCGATCGTTTGTCTTGGTAGCTATTGCTTCAACCCACTTAGAAACATAGTCCACAGCTAATAAGATGTAAAAGTTGCCATATGAATTGACAAAAGGGCCCATAAAATCTATACCCCACATATCAAATATTTCTATTATTAGTATAGGACTAAGTGGCATCATATTTCTTCGGGTCAACTTCCCTAACTTCTGACATCTCTCACAACTTTAACAAAATAGGTGGGAGTCCTTAAACAGTGTTGGCCAGTAAAGGCCGGATTGAAAAACCTTCGCAGCTGTTTTCTTAGAACTAAAATGACCCCCACAAGCTCTAGAATGACAAAAAGTCAAAACACTGGAGATTTTGTTGTTAGGAATACAACGACGGATGATCTGATCGGGGCAGTATTTGAATAAGTACGGATCATCCCAGAAAAAGTATTTAACCTCAGACAAGAATTTAGCTCTATCCTCTTTAGACCAATGGTCAGGAATTTGACCAGTTATTAAATAATTAACAATGTCAGCAAACCAGGGTAACTCGGAGATGGAAAATAGTTGTTCATCAGGGAACGTATCATGGATTGGTATCTCATCATCTCTAGTCTCATCAAGGATACGGGATAAATGGTCAGCTACTACATTTTCAGACCCTTTCTTATTACGAATATCTAGAGTAAATTCTTGGAATAACAAAACCCATCTGATCAGCCGAGGTTTTGAGTCATTCTTTGAAAGGAGATATTTGAGTGCGACATGATCAGAATAGACTATGACCTTAGACTCTAGGAGATATGATCTAAATTTCTCCAAAGCAAAAACGATGGCTAACATTTCTTTATCGGTAGTAGTGTAGTTTAACTGGGCATCTTTTAGGGTCCTACTAGCATAATAAATCACACTAGGTGCTTTATCACGTCGTTTTCCAAGGACAGCACCAACCGCATAATCGGACGCATCACACATGAGTTCAAATGGGAGGTTCCAATCAGGTGGTTGGATGATAGGGGCAGAAGTCAATAATAATTTAAGCTTCTCAAAAGCTTGAACATAGGCTTCATCAAATACAAAGGCAGTATCTTTAGCAAGTAGGTTCGATAGAGGTAAAACAATCTTGCTAAAGTCTTTGATGAAACGACGGTAAAATCCTGCATGGACAAGGAAAGATCTAACATCTGTTACATTCTTAGGTGGTCTTAATTTTGAAATTAGGCCAACCTTGGCTTTATCAACTTCTATTCCCTTAGAGGACACCACATGTCCTAACACTATTCCAAATTTAACCATAAAATGACACTTTTCCCAATTAAGGACTAAGTTCTTTTCTTTACAACGTTCTAGAACTAGTGTAAGGTGGTGCAAGCATTCATCGAAAGAGGATCCAAAAACCGAAAAATCGTCCATAAAGACATCGAGAAATCGCTCAACCATGTCTTAAAAAATACTTAGCATGCAACGTTGGAATGTTGCGGGTGCATTACACAACCCAAAAGGCATACGCCTGTAAGCAAAAGTACCAAATGGACATGTGAAGGTTGTCTTCACATGTCCATTTGGATTACAAAATAAATAAACTTTGTCCTTTGTCAATTTTAGTGACAAAACTATCAATACATATGGATTACAAAATAAATAAACTTTGTAGCTTCTCATCCAAATGCTTGATTTCCTTGGTTCTTCAACATTACTCGAAATCTTCGTCACTTCCAAGTACTCTAGTGATTCTGAACGTGTTCAACTCAGCATCATAATTGTTGAAGATTCGTAGCTATAACAATGAGAAAACAGTAGCTCTCAATTATTGTCATACAGTATCATAATATTATTACACAGCATCAAAGTCCAATTGTATCACAACTTTGACAACAATACTATGGTGATATGTATCGCTCCCCCTTAGTCAATACTTCATCTCATATGAAAACCTGTAATGACCCGTCCCTCCACCGATATTGTCCCCACTTATCCACTGCGGTCATCCGGCAGTGTGGGGTTTTCAACGGGCATCACTGCGGTAATCCAGCAGAAACTTCCCGGATGGTCACCCATCCATGGATTACTCCAGCCCGAGCACGCTTAACTGCAGAGTTTTCTGCCAACTCTAGAGCCAATTGTGCTGAAAAGGCCTCAGTATAATGTAGACGTTTCTTCTCTCCTGTGAGAGCAGTATCCGGCATAATCGCCCAGCATACTCCCCCGCCTGAGCACAAGAGAACGAACCCTAACTCTATCCCAACTAACACCGATATTGTTCCCACTTACCCACTACGGTTATCCAGCAGTATGGGATTTTAAACGGCACTACTGCGGTCATCCAGCAGCAGCTTCCCGAGAGGTCACCCATCCTATGACTACTCTCGGCCGAGAATGCTTAACTGAGAAGATTTTTCCCACAACTCAGTCAAGTGAACCCATCAGGCCTCGGTGTAATGTAGATGTTCCTTGCCTCTTATGAGACCAGTATCTAGCTCAACGGCCTAGCATACTCTCCCATCCTAACACAAACAACCTGTCCCTAGTTGTATCCTAACTAACACCGATATTGTTCCCACTTACCCACTACGGACATCCACGACCCGTCCCTAGTTATATCCTAACTAACACCGATATTGTTCCCACTTACACTGCGGACATCCAGCAGTGTGAGATTTTTAGCGGCACTACTACGGATATCCATCAGCAGCTTCCCGAGAAGTCACCCATCCTGTGATTACTCCCGGCCAAGCACGCTTAACTGAGTTAGGGTAGGACAAGTCATTACTTATATTCCATTCAACCAACTACTGCCGAATATCGGGGTATTACAATACCACCACCTTAAATTGGAGCCGTCCTCGGCTCCAGAATATATTCGCAAGCTCAGATCTCCGACGTTCCCTGCCCCTCATGAGAAGCACCTGGACCAACCCCGTCCAGTGTACCTTCCCACCCTCGGCAGGTGACCCATCGTCGGCTCTGATACCATTTGTAATGACCCGTCCCTCCACCGATACTGTCCCCACTTAGCCACTACGGTCATCCGGCAGTGTGGGGTTTTCAACGGGCATCACTTCGGTAATCCAGCAACAACTTCCCAGAAGGTCACCCATCCTGTGACTACTCCCGCCCGAGCACGCTTAACTGCAGAGTTCTCTGCCAACTCTGGAGCCAATTGTGCTGAAAAGGCCTCGGTGTTAGGGAAGAACAAGTCATTACTTATATTCCATTAAGCCAACTACTACCGAATATCGGGGTATTAAAAAACCACTCCCCCTTACATAATGATCCGTAAACCATATGTATTTGTAGTGTGAACTACACATTAATTATCCCCCTTTTTGTCAATATAAATTGGCAAAGGTACGAAAACTAGTGGGATCATAATGAAATTCTCATAGAGATTCTTCATGACTAAAAGAAAACATATCAACTTTGTTTCGATGATTTCACACAGTCGAAACTTAGTGTATTCATCAAGGAGTTTAAAAAGATACAAGAAAACTCCTACAATATTCCACAGCCGCACTCCCCACAAAGATTTGGCAATTAAGCACAAGTTCAATCAAGAACCCTCCCCTATATAATGTCATTCCCGAAAGAACAACAAGAGCGACCTTACTTTTACAAGAAAATAAGGATTTATTTGAATACTTTGATCTCTAACAGAGTTGTTATCTACGTAGAAACAAATACGAAATTGAAACAACACAACACTGACGTTCTAAGCCTTGATTGCCCAATAGATATAAATGAGTCCAGGGGCAAAAGGCTAGACAACTAATGAACCAAAACAACACCAATAGACTGCCGTAAGTGTTGAAACGTTGCAGTATCTAAAGGTTTGGTGAGAATATCAGCCAATTGTTTTTCGGAAGACACAAATTTCATATTGATAATACCATTTTCATAGAGATCTCTAATAAAATGATACCTTATGTCAATGTGCTTAGTTCTTGAGTGCTCAACAGGATTCTCAGTGATGTGAATCGCACCTGAGTTATCACAAAATATCTTTATTACACTAGTGTCAATTCCATAATCAGCAAGCATTTGTTTCATCCATAGAAGTTGAGTACAACACGAACCTGCAGCAATGTATTCTGCTTCGCATGTAGACAGGGATTGTGAGTTTTGTTTCTTGCTATGCCATCCCACAAGATTCAACCCAACATAGTAAAATCCCCCTGAAGTACTTTTTCTGTCTTCCACACATCCTGCCCAATCTGCATCTGAATAGGCATTAAGATCAGTGTTAGTATCAAAAGTATAAGATAGACCATACACGATAGTGTGTTGGATATATCGCATGGTCCTCTTTGCATCTACAATATGAGACTCCTTTGGATTAGCCTGAAATCTAGCCTAACAACCAACACTAAATGCAATATCAGGTCTAGTAGCTGTAAGATATAAGAGGCTTCCAATGATAGATCGATAAATCTTTTGATCAACATTTACTCCTTTCTCATCTCGATGTAGTTCACTAGTAGTGGGCATGGGAGTCAGTTTTGGAGTTGACTTATCAAGAACAAACCTTGTCACAAGATCCTTAGCATATTTTTCTTAAGATAAGTAGATTCCATCCTTATGTTGTTGAATCTGTAATCCTAAAAATAATTTTAATTCACCAACATTGCTCATTTCAAACTCCTTACCAAGAGAGACTTGAAAATCTTTTGCAAGTTTCTCAAAAGTCGATCCATAGATGATATCATCCACATAAACATGATCAATGACAACATCTTTCCCACTCTACTTGGTAAACAAAGTTTTATCAGCTCCACCTCTCGAAAAACCTTTCCTGAGAAGAGAAGTAGTTAGTTTTTCGAACCAGTCACGAGGTGCTTGTTTTAACCCATATAATTCCTTTTTGAGCTTAAGGACATGATATGGGAAATCAGGATTTTCAAATCCCTTTGGTTGAGCAACATAGACCTCTTCCTTTAAATTTCCGTTTAGGAACGCGGATTTAATGTCCATTTGAAACAGCTTAACCTTAAGAAAACAAGCATGAGCTAATAACAATTGAATGGACTCAAGGCGTGCCACAGGAGCAAAGGTTTCGTCAAAGTCGATACCTTCAATCTGTGAATATCCCTGAGCGACAAGTCTAGCTTTTTTTTTCTGATAATGGTGCCAAATTCATCAGACTTGTTCTTGAATATCCATTTGGTACCAACAATATTGACATTGGAGGGACAAGGTACGAGCTCCCATACATCTTTTCTTTGAAATTGATTTAACTCTTCATGCATTGCATTCACCCAAAAGGGATCGCTAAGAGCTTCATCAATATTTCTAGGTTCTACTTGTGGAAGATAACAACCAAAATTGCAAATATTTTGAAGTTGTCCTCTTGTCTTAGCTGTAGAATCTTTTCCCCCAATAATACTGTTAGTATCATGATTCCTTTGAACCCAGAGGTGTCGTGGAGGAACATGTTCTTGTTCAATAGGAATAGCCTGATCAGTGCTATTCTCCTCGTCATTGGAAATATCAGGATCTTCGACTGTTGGAACATCTTCAACTGATTCTGGGATTTCCTTGACTTTCTCAATTGTCTCAGTTGGGGGAAATTCAGCAGGAGGTCTATCATGACGAAAATTTCTCAGATCATCAATGATGACATTTGCAGATTCCATCATAACTTGGGTTCTGAGATTAAATAATGGAAAACCACGACTATCAGATGCATAGCCAAGAAAGATACCCTCATCGCTCTTAGAATCAAATTTACCTTTCTGTTCTCGATCTTTCAGAATGTAACACTTACTTCCAAACACTCTGAGATAGTGTAAGTTGGGTTTCCTACCGTACCACAACTCATAAGGAGTGTTTAGGGTTTTTGACCGTAGGTATACACGGTTGATCAAATAACATGATGTGAAAATAGCTTCCCCCCAAAACCTTAACGGTAGGTTTTTGTTACGGAGCATTACCCTGGACGTTTCCTGAATGTTGCTATTCTTCCTTTCTGCAACTCCATTAGCTTGAGGAATAATGGGTGGTGAGTATTGTTGAATAATCCCCAGTTTGTCACAAAATTCAAACACCTTAGTGTCATTGAATTCAGTTCCATGGTCGCTTATAATTTTATTTAGCTTGCAACCTTATTCATTCTGGATTCTATTAACAATAATCTTAAATTCACCAAGGGTTTCATTCTTATGAGCTAAAAGTGCTAACCAATTGAATCTGTTGTAATCATCTACCGTAACTAAAGCATACTTCTTCCCAGCAACCGTAGGTTGTTGAATAGGGTCGAAGAGATCCATATAAATTAAATCAAGTGGAGCTTTAGTGAGAATATCTCGAGATGATTTATGTGGAACTTTCATTTGTTTACCCTTTTGAAAGGCACCACAGATTCCATCAATCTTTTTGATTTTGGGAATGCCTCTAACAAGTTATTTGTTAATGATCTTAGTTAGAAGAAGATAATTGATGTGACAAAAACGCTCATGCCAAAGATGTGTAGATTCCACCGTAGTCAAATTGCAACAATTACTAAATTGAGTATCAAGAAGATAACAGTTATTTTTACCACGTGTTCCCTGAAAAATTACTTTTCCAGTTTTGTCTATAATGTCACATCCATTCGCATTGAAGACAACCTTATGGCCTTTTGTCACAAATTTGACTAACTGAAAGAAGGTTTGCAGTTATACCTTTAACGTTTACTATATCATGGATTTCAGGAATGCCAGGAAGTTTGATCGTCCCCTTCTTGCTTATGTACCAACAACTCCCATCTCCAAATGTTACAAGACCTCCTTCAAAGTCGCTTGAATTCAGAAACCACGAAAGATCTCCAGTCATATGTCGGCTACATCCACTATCAAGAAACCATTGAAAGGGTGATGTTGATCTTAGAGTTAAAGCTCCCATACTAACACTACTATCCCGTTTGGGATTTCTTGTTAGATTTGTACACCTTTTTAGAGAATTAAACAGTTGTTCAGCTTTCTTATGAAGATTACTCGCAACCTTTAAACTTTTCTTAAAAGATGTACATGTATGTTGAAAATGATTATGATAGAATCACAGAAAATATATGGACCAACATCTTTAGACTCATCTGAGTAGTACTGAGTCACATCAGGTTTCACAAAGCCTAAACCTCGCTTATCCACTGACTTGCGACAATTCCTCAGGGAAGAATTAGAGGAGTTATTCAAATCCATTGAAGATACTTTGACAGACTTCAAATCTTTATACCTTGCGATTTCTGCAACTAGATCAGAATTGAATCCGGATTTGTTCATTCAACTTCTTCTGGAGATTAACTAGCTATTCAGAATATTTACTAAGATCAGGGTTAAATCCTGGTGAAGCGTATATAGAGACTTTACTATCCATAGAGTCGGATTGCTACAAACACAGACTTATGAGGTCTTAAACGTGTTTGCCTGCTCTGATACCAATTGAAAAAGCGGGGGTCTAACAACTACACCCAATATTTTGTCTAGGCAATCTAAATGGACAAACTCCAATATAATTATAAGAGCACCAACTAATAAAGCGAGCTCAATCAAGAAATATATTCAACAGTTATATCTCTGTTTCTTAATGTAATCAGCAAATCAAACAGATAGAAATCCGTGAGCTTGATTATTATAAGAAACAACTTGAAAGGGAACAAAAGATCAATGTTCAAGTGTCAATCAATTTATATCAACAACCAAAGGTTGGATTATATAATTGATTGAACTTACACACAACCTGTGATATTTCAATTATATAGAAAATATAATGCGGAAAAGAAATAACACAGACACCAGAAATTTTGTTAACGAGGAAACCGAAAATGCAGAAAAACCTCGGGACCTAGTCCAGATTTGAACACCACACTGTATTAAGCTGCTACAGACACTAGCCTACTCCAAGTTAACTTCGAACTGGAATGTATTTGAGCCCTAACCAATCTCACACTGATCAAGGTACAATCGCGTTCCTTACGCCTCTGAATCCCAGCAGGACTCTGCGTACTTGATTCCCTTAGCTGATCTCACCCACAACTAAGAGTTGCTACGACCCAAAGTCGAAGACTTGATAAACAAATCTGTCTCACACAAAAAAGTCTATTGAATAGATAAAGCTGTCTCCCATAGAAATACCTAGAAGTTTTGTTCCGCTTTTGATAAATCAAGATGAACATGAACCAATTGATACACCAGACTCATATTCCCGAAGAACAGCCTAGTAATATCAATCACCTTACAATAATCTTAATCGTATTGTAGCGAAACAAGATATTGTGGAATCACAAACGATAAGACGAAGATGTTTGTGACTACTTTTTATCTTGCCTATCGGAGATTAAATCTCGAGCAAATCGTAGAGAAGATAGTACTCAATCACGATCGAAAACAGCAAGATCAGAACATGCAACTACAGAGAAATAGTTGGGTTTGGCTTCACAATCCCAATGAAGTCTTTAAGTCGTTAACCTACAGGGTTTTGAAAAAAACCTAAGGTTAAAGGAGAATCGACTCTAGTCGCAACTAGTATCACATAATAGGTATGGGGATTAGGTTTCCCAGTTGCTAGAGTTCTCCCTTATATAGTCTTCATATCAGGGTTTGCAATCAATGTTACCTTGGTAACAAAGCATTCAATATTCACCGTTAGATGAAAACCTGATTAGACTCAAGCTAATATCTTTTAACCGTTAGATCGAACTTAGCTTATTACACACAAATGAAAAGTGACTTCATTTAGATATGGGTAACCGTACCAAACGTGTATACCTTGTTGGCTCAACGATAGTTGACCGAAGTTAGCCATTTGAACACTATCATATCAACCTTATTCATCTTAACCATAACTAGTTAAAAAAGACTCAAATGAAACTAGTTCTAGAGTTATTCAATTGTTTATATTCTCATAGAATTATACAAGACACAATTGAATTAAAATCGATTTTGATTCCCTCGAATCAATTCATGAACATTATAGCCACGGTTTGTAAAAGATTGCATTCCTTATTATATAAATGTATTAGTTCATGAACAAACCGATTTTAGAACATAACCTACTCAAGTATGCAAACCGGTACGCATACCTAAGTGACCGGACTAAGTTTGGGTTCTCCAGTATTCGAACGGGTACGCATACCTTCCAAACTCAGTTGAACTTCCGGACATGAACTTTACGCCAGTACGCATACAGGTATGCATACTAAGTTCTCGGACTTTCATTAAACCAACCAGTACGCATACGGGTATGCATACTATGGTTCCCGGACTTGGAATAACTTGCAACAGTTAGTATACAAGTACGCATACTGTAATATATCCAATCATGGTTAATTATTCTAAACTCCCATTTCAATCATTGAAACATTCTTAGAAGACGACAATAGCTGTCTCTCACAAACTATTAGCTTCAAAGCAATTTTCAAATGATCGAATGATCAATACGAAACATTCTGAGTCTATATCAAATGACTGTCTTACACAAATCATGTAAGATGTTACCAGGCGATTTTCATATGATCATCTTTTGACTTTCGTCAAGAATATAAGATGAACTTTGTTAAAGCAAAAGCTTACCAACACATATTTAGAGACATATGTAAGCGAGTTAAACTCAGCTCGAAATATCAAATGTGCATCTTCGAAGTCTATATAGCCATACAACTTTTGTCTCAAATAGGAGATAGAGTAGATAGACTTTTGAGTGATAGATGAGTTCAAGTCTTCACATACCTTTTGTTGATGAAGTTCCACAAGATCCCCTTAGTAATTCTTCGTCTTCAATCAATGAACGCCGTGAAGTATAATGCTCAACTACACTTACTATCCTAATCCGAGACTTAGCTATAAGTAGACTAGAAATCAATACTTATAGTTTTGACAACTAAACTTGACAAATAAGCTTGAGATAGCAATGCTTGCGAGTTCTACCGAGCAGTGCTCTAACATAAATTACTAGTGACAACACTATAGTCCAAGCTAACTGGTTTTACATGCGGAGAATCTAATGTCATTATTGAGGTATTGGACAATGTTATTCACTAATTTAAGCGTTATTCTAGCAGTGTAATGATGATTGAGAGATTTATCCTGAAAAATGAAGGAACACCTAAATATCTCTCCAAATGTACCATGCAATAGTAAATACTTCCACAGCTTTATCTTTCAGAGATGAATCAGAAAGCCACTTGGAAACCCAATCAAACATAGATATATTCAAATTAGCATCATAAGCAATCTGGTCTTTATAAGGAGTAAGCGACCAGACTTCTCTAGTAAAAGGACAGTGTATGTAAGATGATGTGTTCAGCAGTCTTAAGAGTGTCAGAGTTACAATTACTATAGTTCTTGTCAAGACCATTTCTAAACTTAAAGACATTAGTCTTAGAAGGTAAAATATCCTCATGACACTTCCAAATGAATAACTGAAACTTTGGGAGAATTTTAAGTCTCCAAAGGGATTTTTATGTGGTATTAACTAATCTAGGGTTTTGAATATACTGAAGTTGACCTGAGATGACCTTGTAAGCTGATTTCACTGAAAATTGACATTCTTAGTATAAGGCCAGATAAGCCTATCGTATGCTACAAAAGGAACTCTAGTATTGAGGATGGACTGAGCATTAGATATGTGAAATATGCATTTACTAAATCAGGTTTCCAGATTCTAGTATCTTGGTAAATGAATTCATACACACATAAATTAGGATTAGGAGCAAACACATACAAAGGTTCAATGGGTTTGGGATCCAATTATCCCTGAAATCAAGAATATCAAGACCATTTCTCACTTCCCAAAGACAGTTTTGAGCAATAAAATCAAGGCCATAGCATATATTCTTCCAGACCCAAGATGAGTTTTGTTTTTTATTGTAAAGAAAAGCTCGACCATGTTTGAAATATTTGCATCTAAGGATAACAATGCACAGATCTGTAGGAGAGTGTAGAAGTTTCCATGCAGTTTTACTCAAAAGAGACAAATTCACATGCTCAAGATTTTTATAACCGAGACCATCTTGCAATTTATGTGGACATTTATTTCCAATTGGTAGGATAAAGACCACCCGGATGTGTTTTATCCCACCAAAAGTCCCTTTGGGATCTCTCCATTTGTTGGATGATACCATCCGGAATTCGAAAAATATTCATGTGATAAATAGGGGAAGTCTTTAGCACATGTTGAACCAACACAGAACGGACAGATTGGTTAAAATGCTTACCTTTCCACTTGGCTACCCTGTTATCAAACTAGTCATTCAAGTGATTGAATGAATCCATATGAGATCTAGTAAAGACAAGAGGGATACCTAAATACTTCTAATTTAGTCCAGTTTTCTTAACATTAAGAGATGTAATTAAGGAAACAACCTGATCATGGTGAACATTTTTGCTAAAGAAATAGCCAGTCTTTTGAAAATTTATGACTTGACCGGAACATAGACTAAAATCATGGATGAGACTTACGAAAGTATCAGCTTCACTGTGAGAAGCTTTAACAAAGATGATGCAGTCACCCGCAAAAAGAAGATGATTAATACTAGGTGTCTCTTTAGTGACTTTTAGACCATGAATAAGTTTAGAATTTTCTGCATACATTGGATACCTATAGAAGGCTTCCATACATAAAATAAAAAGGTAAGGAGATAAGGGGTCACCTTCTCTCAAACCCCTAGTGGGTCTATAATTAAGCTTTACATGGGGAACCATTAAGCAAAATATATATACGATGGTAGTACTTACACATTGGAAAATTAAACTACACCAATCTTTAGAAAACCCATACGACTTCAGGACACCCAAGAGGAAAGATCATTCAATCCTGTCAAAGGCCTTAGCCATGTTGAGTTTAAGGCCCATGACTCCCCGTTTATCCCCTTACCTTTTCATTATATGTACTAAATCATGAGAAATGATAACATTATCCTGAATATGCTTCTGGGGGACATAAGCAGATTGGAAAGGACTTATTATTTTACTCAAAAGCGGTTTCATTCTATTTACTATAATCTTAGAGATTATTTTATAATTAGAGTTACATAAGGAAATTGGTCTAAAGTTAGCGGTGGTGGATGGGTTATTGGTCTTATGGATTAAAGAAACAAAAGTATGATCCATTTCTTTTAATAGATGTTTGTTGTTAAAGAACTGAACTGTTTTCCAAACATTCATAATAAGAAGATCAATGTTTTCTTTGTAAAATCCATGCGGAAAACCATCGGGCCTTGGAGAAGTCCAAGGAGTCATTTGGTTTATGGTGTCTCTTATCTCTTGTTGGGTAATTGGTCTAAGTAAGACATTATTGTCATCTTCGAAGATACAAGAAGGACTTATACAATTAAGAAACTCATTATTCCTAAAGGGATTAGTAGTAGTCCCTATAGAACTAAAGTGATTGACCAAAAGATTCTCAAGATTAGCTCTATCATTGATCCATTAGCCATTATCCATCTTGAGAGCCCTAATGTGGTTATAGTGCTTCATTCGATTGACAGAATTATGGTAGTAAAGTATTTCTGTCAAAAGAAGTGTAAAACTCTTTTCTTGATTTTTGAGCATAAAATTCTTCTTGAATTTTTTGCCAATGTTCTAAATAAAGTTCTACTTGTCTGATGTGCTCTAGATTCTGAGTAGTATGAGGAAGACTATTCATATTTTGAAGCTCACCATTTAGAGTTTTGACTTTTTGGTCAATATTATATCAAAATGATGGATATTCCAATGCATGGGGTCACATTTTATGAGTCTCAATCTATTTGTAATCTGTTAAGGAGGAGAACCTCTAAAAAATTTAGAGTATGCATTTTTTATAACATCTCTAACAGAGGGATCCTTGCCACAACATTTAAAAAAAATATATGGCTTACTACCCTGAGTAGACATGGATGAAGTCTCCAATATAATGGGAATATGTTCACTGCCTATGGTATCAATATGGAGAACTCTAGTAAGCCCATAGAGTTGTAGCCAAAGATCATTTCCTAAATCCCTATCAATTCTAGCACAAATAAGGTTATCTCCACTTTGCTTATTATTCCAAGTATACTAAGTGCCAATGTAACATAAATCAAAGAGGTCAGCACTATCAATAACTTGTTGGATAATAGGAAACCCAGTAGTGGTGGGAGTAGAAAAAGTGGATCTTTCATGGGCATGCATAGTGATATTGAGATCTCCAATTATAACCCAAGGGATATTAGCTTTAGACCCAATTTCCCCTATGTAATTTCATTGTTGTACTCTCTCATCATGGTATACGGAACCATAAAAGAAAGTGACAAGGAATTCAGGCTTGCTGGGGTTGTCTATGATAATCACATTGATCATTTTGTCAGTGTTTTGGACAGTCTGACAATCAAATTCAGATTTCCAAAGTGGGGCAATGCTTCCGGCAAGACCAATGTAGAAGGAAAAACCCAACAATGAGGAAAGTTACATCTTTTTAAATAACCAAACATTTTTTCAGAGTTGTTTTTAGTTTCACATAAGAATATCATTTCAGGGTTTTGAAACCTAATCAAATTCCATAAGGAAGTTCTTGTGGATGGGTTGCTGAAGCCCTGACAATTCCACGATAAGATTCTCATAATGAGAGTAATATTAGAATGAATGAAACTGCAATTATATAAAACCAAGTAGACCCTAGTGATACCAAAAAACAAAGAGAAGTAAGGCCACAACATTGACAAGCAGAAAATAAGACCCAAACAAGACAACTAAAATTAACTGTTATATCTATGCTGACGGGAAGACCAATAAGATTAACAAACAAAGTTAAGTATTCAACAAAATCAATCAAATAGAACTCAACAATGCGATTTAATTGATTAAATTTATCCCAAACTAAATCACCCAAGATAATAACTCTAACCAGTATATGAACCAATAATAAGGTGAGAGAAATAGTCAAACAGACACAGTTGAGCAATTTCTTAACAACAGTGATCAGATGAGACCAAAAATAGTAATTGTTGGTGACTTTATGTGAAATACCGAGAAAATTTCAGAGAAAATTAGGGGTTGCAAGCAACAAATCAATGATAGAGTGACAATATCAAAATAAGAAAAATTAGGGTTTATAAAATTAGACAAAATAAAATCAAGGATAAGAAATACCTTATAGCAGCCCCTATGATATTAATCAGTGTAAGATCATCTTCAACTGCAGTTTTCGCCTCAACTTCCTCCATTTTCACACCATCCATGGGTTCAATTAAGTTGCCAGAAGAATTTTTAGATTGTTTATAGGTCATGTTTGTAACAACGATTTCCAGATTGGTTTGATTAGAACGAATGATTGGATAATTGAAAAGAGTTGGGATCGATTGATTAGGGTTGAAATGTGCACATAATGTCGATACAATGATTTGAACATGTGTTAAACTATTATATCTTAATTGTTCGAGTATTTTCCTTCGATACTCAAGGCAAGATCTTGATGCTGAAATATTCTATATCTTTTAGATATTGAATTTATGTGCTTACCATATCCCAGAGGTTTGTATATATCTAGTTATTATATTAGTTAGGTATATGAATGCATGTTATCTAATATTAGTTGTCCACTAAGAGTGATTTTTTTAATTGGTTAGACTAGAAATAATCCGTGGCATGACGGTACAACATTCATTTATTTTGTGTACAATGTAACTAAACTATGTTGAACTCGTTTGAGTTATTTTTGCTTCCATACACATGTTTAAATATTATGTACTAAATAAGGAAGCCATAAATACTCTAAAATTGTGTATTTACTGTAATATGCATAACTATAAGCGACTGATGTCACTGTTATACAATGGTAAAGTCATTGGGTGATGATACCAATAACCTGAGTTCAAGACTCGACGGCATCACCGATAAAAAAAACATAACTATACGCGAATACACACGATTTTTTTTTATACAAAGCTGGTGTTTAAAATCTACAAACATAATAGAACTACTAACAATTAGTTTTCAGCCTACCTATGGCTATAACTAATGGAACCCTTTTTGTTTCATCTGCGGTATGACTAACAATGTTTGATCATACAACACAGGTTTGAAATTTTAAGAAATGAATGATCGGCATACAAAAACAAAAGATATACTTCTCAATTGTGTTATCTTCCATTGTTGTTCACCCAAAAATTATCACCGGGTAGTCTGAAAGACATTACATAGCTACCCGATTTTGAGTCAGGGATCCTGTGTGGATGATATGTGAATACATGTTGATAACCTGCAACTAAACATCAAACAGATCGGTGTTCAGCATAACTCTTTGTGGATAAAAACTACAGAGGATGATCTAAAGACAATAACCAGTATACTTAGATTATGCGAGGAAAAATAAAAAGAAGGTAAAGTTTACTTATTATCATCCTTTTTTAATCATAAAAATTAATAAATAAATTATTAGATTTTAATGGTTTTTATGGTTGTTAATTGTGACATTTTGGTAAGAAAATAAAAGGTTAACCTAGTTTAACTTAAAAGATATGAATTTATGATCATTAATTTTACTAATCTATATATGATCATGTTAATAATATTAATTTGTTTAAATATCCAATTAATTAGTGTTAAGGCTCTTGAATTATGAGGTGATACCAACTATATAAATGCCCATGACATTAATTTATTAAGAAAATCTACCAAAAGTTAATCCATGCAAATTCATAATTGAAGGAGGTTACGAATCGTACGACCGTCAGATGTCTTTGGCTGGGATGAGATTGAAATGGTCGTATCATTTATTTGTCTCTCAAACTGTTATCCGACCGTCCGTGACTCAAAAACCCCTTCTGTTTTGTATTATAGATTACATGTGGAATTTGTCAAAACCGAAAATTTACATTTATTGTATATCTTAAGGATTTTCGTATTTGGTAATTCCTTGTCTTTCAAACAATCCTTGGTCATAAAACTATAAATAGTGGACCTTGTATTCTTACAAACTCATCCCTTGACACACTGCCGAAGTGTTTGTGTGGGAAGATAACTCGTTGATAGAGGAGAGTAATCTAATTAGGTCAAATATCTTGCGTTGCCTTCATTTAAAGTATTCTTAGGGATCAAGAAGCTTTTAGTAGTACCTTTGGTGAGAAACTAAATCATATTGAGTTTTCGATTATTGATTTGATTGAGTAACGATATAATTATCCTTGATAGATCAAACTTGATTATTCGATCGTTTTTATTTTTTTTATATAAGGCCACTCAAGTTTGTTTGAGGATTGACTATAGCATATCTAATGATCCAAGATCTATAAATATGACTTTTAATCAATCAACATCAACAGAGACTGTTCTGGGTGTGCTGATCATTAGTAGTAATTAAGTTGTTTATGCAGGGTTACTTTCAAGATTGCATATTGAAGACTTGAAGACTTTTTCTTTTGGGTTTCTGATCTTTTGATAATTCGTGCACACTTGATACTATGGGATCCCAACAAGCAGTTTATTTTGATAAATATCAGCTTTTTGAAAGATCGAACAAAATATCTAGTTGCTTCTCTTTGTAAAGTTGCTTGGATAGAGCTTGTTCACATAAATATATTATTTATATAATCTTTGTCTTGGTTTTGATTTTGACAAAAAGAATGAAAATCCTTTATACTTATCTATGATCATTTCCGGATTTGGGAGATACACAGTGAGGTGGTTAATGGAACATGTTATCCCTTTATTATTTTTGGGTTACGTCCAAAGAAATTGAGTAGAAGTCTTCACAGCAGATGAGGCAACTTGAGATAGTGGACTCTATCTTGCGATTTACGTGCGAGACCAGATTGGTTGTAAGCACAGGATAATAAAGGAACTGAGTAACTAGGACTAGTTTACTTGGTCTCAACTATACAAAGTTGCAGTAGTCAATTTGTATAGCGTCCTAATTCCAAAAGTATCCAAAACTGGACTAGGTACCGAGTTTTTCTTCCTTGAAGTTTTCCTCGTTAGTAAAATCTTGTATGTCAATTTGATTTACTTACTTCCGAATTGTATTTTTTTGTCTTTATAATTAATGTAAAATACACCAGTACGTTAATCAAACTGGGTACGATCCCATAGATTGGTTCATTCTCGAACTTAAGATATATACAAGTTACATTTTGTTGAAGTGATCTTTTAGTAATTATTGTTTCTATTAAATTACACAAAGTGTGTCTATAGTAGGTTGATACGAAAAGATTGCGGTGTACTCGTTACCCTCATTATTTCAATATCACGTAGGGGGTATTGTTAGTGTTAAAAACATTTACTGAGATATATAATGTTAGAGCACTACCCGGTCGAACTCGCAAGTTTTTCTATCTCAAGCTTGTCGTCAATATTAGTTGTACAATACTATATATTGATTTCTAGTCTTCTAAAATAATGTCTCGGACCAGATTTACAGGTTGGTAGTTGAATATCAGACATCATTGAATAACCCTCGAAGACTGGAGATCAAAGGAAGACATTTGGAACTTCATAAACAAGAGGTATGTGGAGACTGAAACATTCTATTTATGAATTACCATTTTATCTATATGAGACTATGTCGTATGACTTCTTGTAGATTTAATGTTTTAATGAAGAAATTTCGAGTCGAGCTCGTCTTGTTAAACATCTCGAATTATGATTCAAACAATGGATGTTCATAGGCCCTTCACAATCTTAGTTTGAAACAATTTATTGTTCAAGAACTATGTTTGTGTCATATAGATCATTTGGAAATTGCAAAAGCAATGATATTTTACATCCATGACATTTGGAATATTTCAAAACATCAAAAGAGAGTTTCAAGAACTTACTGAAATATGGACTCAGGGAAGGTACACGTACCTAGTACGCATACCATAGATATCTGAGGTTCTGGAATAGGTACGATACCTAGTACGCCTACCTTAAGGTTCTGAATTCACGAATGGGGGACAATACACGTACCTAGTACGTGAACTATGTTGATATTAGTTCGTGAACAACCAAGCGATACAGATACCTAGTAAGCGTACTGATATGTTGTTAAAGTGATAAAAATATTCGTTCAAGACTTGTGTAGATTTTGATTCTAGTCTTATATTCTAAAACTACAAATAAAAAATTCAGTTGAAAATTGATTCCAAGTTTTTGAGAACTACCAAGACTCTGGAAATCCACTCGTGATTGAATGATACTATAAATATTTCACACTCTAGTCATCTTTCAAGTCCTTTTATATCTTAATTCACTAATATACAAACATATTCTCAAATATTATTTATACCCCTTAAGCATAGATTATCAACTAACTTAATCAAAGTATAACCTATAAAACTGAAATGACAAATAATTAGGAAAATTATGCAATCAATTTAAAATTCTGCAAAAGCAGTGATTAAGTGAATTATATGAACATAAAATAATTTAAAATAATTACCCATCAATCATGCGTAAATAGCTTCCTTTATTGCCTTAGTTACGTGAGAATTAACTCATCATGGTAAACATCCTGTCAAAGTATTGATTCATGTTTAAAAGTTGTTTACAAAGATGAAAAAAGAGAAAAAATAAAACCGGAAATTTGCAACACTGTATAAGTGTTACAAAGAAAGTGTCGTAGTTTGAATTATATGTTGCAAAGAAAACTTTTAAAAGCACTGTTTGGAGAACGACGATTTTAAACAGTCTATTCTTTGGGTTCTTCAGTTTCTCACCAGCATAAAACTTTGTCTGCAACTCTGATTTTTTTGCTTTGTTGTCTCTAAACTTCTCCCAACTTCCTATGACTCCCCAACATTTTTTATACCCAACGACACCTCCAAATCTCAGTAATAACTCAAAGAAAAAAAAATGCAATATTTTCTTTCCAGATACGGGAATAATTTCCCTTTTTTTATCTTCTGCTCGCGTTAATCCTCAGTTGTCACACTCCATACATGTTGAAACACGTCCCTTGTTCATTCCAACCAAAATCTGCCATTGAATCTCTCCAAAATTTTCCCAAAAACGAACACTAATTCTTCTGTTTTTGAATATGAGAAGATGGGGTACCCCTATCCTCTGCTGTGGTCCTTTAAAAGTCCATAGTAATTTTACGCATGCCTATAGTAATTTTTCGAGCGTCGATTTTTCCAAAAATATTGCTTTCAAAAAAAAATACCTACAACCACATGCATCACCATAATAAGTACAAAATTGAGCACTAATAATACAGAAAATTAAGAATAATTCAGACACAAAAATGTGTCTATAAAATATCCCCAAACTTATTATTTGATAGTCCTCGAGCAAATCTAATCTAGAAAATAAAAATCCTAACTCCATGTCACAGGCATCGAGATTGCACTTAGCGTGTGCTGCAAGCCTTTGAATCCTAGGTCTAGTGGAGAATTTTTTTCTTTCTTGGGAGGCTTTACAAGAGGTGTACTCACAACACCTTCACTCCAAACCCTAGCTAATTGTGAAGAATCTAGGAACAACACTAAACAATCTCCTTAGTTGGCATATATTCATTGGCTATGGGAGGAATTGCGCTGTTATGAATCCAATTGATGTATACGAGTTTGTATTCAGGTGTACTAAAATTCATATATAAGTAAACAGATCTCTACTCAGATAGTCGCACGATGGACGTCAACATTCGGAATCAACAAACCACAATCACATGTGAATAAATTAAGAAGATAGATGTTTTGCGAATGTTGATTAAGGTGAAAGGTGTTTCCCATAATATATATATGAATGTCAATGTCAACATGAATCCTAATGGATTGAGACACTGGTCTTAATCATAAATCTAGTATCAACTCAGATAGTATATACAAGGGCCACAATGGTCGAGTATTTATTGAAATATATATAAATTTTTTTTTTTGAATCGACAACATGATTAAATTTCTTGGATCCAAGTGCATGCTCCTTTTCAGCAGATTACATGGTAGTTCCCATGGATCCTGCATTCCACGCTTGCTTAGGCGACGGAGACAGGGAGAACACACACGTATTGTTATCCAAGTATCGATATATTTTTATTTTTTTGTTATAAATAATTGGTATAAATAAATAAAAAATAATTTATCTTAGTCTCAATCACTCTACTTCATCCTAGCGGCAAAAATAAGGCAACACTAGTGCCCCACCAAATCACTTATAGAAACACATAAAATTTGCAAAAATTGAAACAGAATGTGATATGGTAAAGTCCCTGAGATATGGTGACAACTACCATGTTATTTTTAACACCTGAGCTATGTCCTTGTATGAATAGACTCTTTAGTTGGGTATCTCAACTCCTACAACCAAGATGTTTCCATCCACTTAGATTGGTTAATGCTATCCTGAATTTGCACAAGTTTCTAGGATCTGAAGTTTATTTATTGCAACTAAAAACTAACTAAAAGTTTATCCCTCGCCCCAAACTTAAATCTAACATTGTCTTCAACGTTTCTAATGAAAGAGCAATACCAAAAGTATAAGTAACAAGAGGAATCAGTAAAGAGAGAAGTCAGAACGATAGTACCTAGGGTACGCAAAGCGTAGTAATCCTTCCATGGGGAACAAGAAAGAAAATAAAAACCTACAAACAAATAACAAAAAGTATTAATGTACAAAATACAACCCTGATGGTCAATCAAGGTAAACAAGGTCCTCCATAGGGACCTTTTCAACATCACATGTAGGAAAAGGATATAAAAAGGGCTTCAATCTCCGACCGTTAACCTCTGAAGAACTACTACCATCCAATGTCTCGATCTCAATAGAACCATGAGGAAAAACAGTGCGGACCGCAAAAAGGACTGGTTCACCGAGAGCGTAACTTCCCGGGAAATAGATGCAAACGAGTATCATACAGAAGAACTTTTTGACCTGGATAAAATCAATTTCTATAAAAATATTTTATCATGCACAAGTTTCATTTTGTTCTTATACTCCTTAGCACTATCGAATGCATCTCTACGAATCTCTTCCAACTCATTGAGCTGGATTTTTCTATGAGCTCACGTCTGGTCAAGTGAAAAGTTTAGCTGCTTAATAACCCAATATGCTCTATTTTCTAACTCAACAGGCAGGTGACATTCCTTTCCGAATACTACAGATATTTCAATGGGGGTCTTAAACGCAGTACAATAATCCCATAAAGCATCGGTAAGCCTCGTTGACCAGTCTTCCCGATTAAGATTAATTGTTTTATCTAATATACATTTTATCTCCCTATTGGAAACTTCTACCCGACCACTACTCCATGGATGATATGGGTAGCTACTTTATGGGTAATACAATATCATTAACAGTGCAAATAGTCTATTACAAAAGTGTGACCCTCCATCACTAATTATAGCTCACGGTGTATCAAAACGTGTAAGTATGTTATCTTTTAAAAACTGGACCACAACCTTGTGATCATTTTTTTAATACGGAACCGTCTCAATCCATTTAGATACATAATCTACAGTGACAAGTATGTAAAAATTACCAAAATAATTAGGAAATGGACCCATAAAATCAATGACCCACACATCAAAGACCTCATTCACTAAAATAGGGTTCAAAGATATCATCTTTCTACATGAAATGGTTCCTAACTTATGGCAACACTCACAAGAAACACAGTAACTGTGGGAGTTTTTAAACAACGAAGGCCAGTAGAATCCACACTGTAATATCTTAGCAGCAGTCTTCTTAGCACTAGAGTGATGTCCATAAGCATGATCATGACAAAAGAAAATAATACTAGACTGTTCATTCTCAGATATACATCTCCTAATAATCTGGTATGGACAATACCTAAATAGATAAGGATCGTCCCAAAATAAATGCTTAACCTCGGATAAAAACCTAAAACAATCTTTTTTACCCCAATGTTAGGGCATTCGACCAGTAGCAAGATAGGTCACTATATTCTTGTACCAAGTTAATGGGTAAACAAAGAAAATTTGTTCATCAGGAAAACTATACCTCACAGGAAGGGAATCATCAGGGGAATCCAAAACAAGCCTAGACAAGTGGTCTGCTATTACGTTTTATGAATCCTTTTTGTCCCTAATATCTAAGGAAAATTCGTGTAACAAAAGAATCCATCTAATAAATCTAGGTTTGATATCCTTTTTAGACAGAAGATACTTCAAAGTAGCATGATCAGTAAAGATTATGATATTAGAACTTAGGAGATAGGGTGTAAACTTGTTTACTGAAAAAAAAAATGGATAACAGTTCCTTCTCTGTGGTGGTATAGTTTATTTGGTCATCATTCATAGTTTTGCTAGCATAGTAAATCACATGAAGTAATTTGTTTTCTCGTTGTCCTAACACTACACCAATAGCATAATCTTAAGCATCACACATGATTTCAAATAGTAAGTTCCAATTAAGTGCCTGGATTATGGGGGCGGTAGTGAGTAAAGTCTTAAGCTTCTCGAAAGCCTCCAAACAGGCATCATCAAGGACAAACTTAACATCTTTTGCAAACAAATTGCAAAGAGGTTTAGAAATCAAGCTAAAATCCTTACTGAATCGACGATAAAAAAACTGCATGCCCTGAGAATGACCTTATATCTCTTATGGTTTTGGGGACCCGTAAAGTTTTAATAAGGTCAGCTTTGGCTTTGTCTATCTCTATACCCTTAGAAGATACAATATGCCCTAAACAATTCCTGAACAAACCATAAAATGACATTTCTCCCAGTTAAGCACTAAATTCTTTTCCTTACACCTAGTCAACACTAATATAAAATAATGCAAGCACTCATCAAAATATGAACAAAATACTGAACCATAAAGAACTCTATAAACCGTTCTATCATGTCATAAAATATGTTCATCATACAACGCTGAAAAGTCACAGGGGCATTACATAACCGAAAAGGCATGCGTCTATACGCAAAGTTACCAAATGGACAGGTAAAATTGGTATTGTCTTGGTCTTCTAAGGAAATAACAATCTGATTCTAAACAGAGTAGCCATCTAAAAAGCAATAATGACTATGTCCAGATAATCACTCTAGCATTTGGTCGATAAAAGGAAGGGGAAAGTGATCCTTCCTTGTGACCTTGTTCAATTTCCTATAGTCAATACAAACATGCCAACATGTGGTCACTTGGGTCGGGATTAACTCATTATTATCATTCTGGACTACAGTAATGCCTGATTTATTGGGAACAACCTGAATGGGGCTAACCCACTTTCTGAAATTGGATAGATAATACCCGCATCTAATAACTTAAGCACCTCAGTTCGAATTACTTCTTTCATATTAGGGTTCACTCGACATTGCATCTCCCTAGAAGGTTTGGTGTCACTCTCTAAATAAATCTGATACATACAAAAAGTAGGACTTATACTATTAATATCTTTATGGTCCACCCTAGAGCTTCCATATTGTTTTGAAGAATGATCAATAGACTACTCTCGTGATCGCTATACAAGTCGGACGCTACAATCACAAGTAAAGTCTCAGATGGGCCTAAAAACACATACTTCAGGGTATCTAATAATTGTTTAAGGTCCAACTTAGGAGGCTCTTCTAAATAAGGAATTTGGGTAGACTTAGGAACTAGTAATGGTTCGAACTTAGTTCGACATCAATTACTAGTGTCAATCAAAGGGGTGGAATCTAAACAAGCATTCACCTCATTAATCACACTATCATCATAAAAACCAAACCTAAAGTGGGTTAGGCATTTCTATAATGGATCTTCTAAAAAAGTGTTTGGTAATGACTCCTGAACTAATGTTCATATCATGTTCACCTATTCAATGCACGTGTCATCTAGTTCAGGGGGTAGCTTACTACCATTGAAAACATTCATCTCGGTAGTCATATTACCAAAAGACATATTCATAATACCATTTCCACAGTTCAAGATCGCATTGGATGTTGCTAATTAAAAATGAGAGACCTAAAATCACATATATCTGGTTCTATGGGTTAGGGACAGGTTTGGTATCTAGGATAACGAAATCCACTTGATAAATAAACTTTTAGACCTCAATAACAACATCCTCTATAAGACCACGAGGAATTTCCACAGACCTATCAGCTAACTGAAGTGTTATCTGGGTAGGTTTTATCTCACCAAGTCGTAGGCGGAGGTACACATGGTATGGAATTAAGTTCACACTGGCCCCTAAGTCAAGTAATGCTTTCTCAACACGGTAGTTACCTATTGTGCAAGAAATTGTAGGTGATGGTATTTCAATGTTGTAGTAAATAAGATTCGAACTCTAAGACTTGTGAAGATTAAATTTAAAGATTTAATGAAAATAATAAATATAATATAAACAAAAACGAGAGTTACTGGGACTAGGATTCCACCTAATTCATATCATAAGGCTCAATTATTTATTCTTCAGCAATTATCGCTCAATAAATAAAATAACATCTGAAAAAGTGAGGATCTAACAAACACACCCAATATTTCGCTTAGCAATCTGTATGGACAAACTCCAATATACTTTCGAGAGAATCAATTATACAGTCAGACTCAATCTCAATAAAAGTATATCCAAGAGTTGTATCTCTATTTCACAATGTAATCAGCAAATCAAACAGATAGAAATCTGTGAGCCTGATTATTATGTGAAACAACTTGAACGGTACCAAAGACCAATGTTCAATTGTCAATCAATATAATCAACAACCAAAGGTTGGATTCACAAATTGATTGAACTATGCACAACCTGTGATATTTCTATTAAATAACAAAATATAATGCAGAAAAGAAATAAAACAGACACCAGAAATTTTGCTAACGGAAACCTCAAATGCAGAAAAACCCGGGTACCTAGTCCAGATCTGAACACCACACTGTATTAAGCCGCTACAGACACTAGCCTACTACCAAGATAACTTCGTACTGGAATGTAGTTTAACACTAATCAATATCATACTGATTGAGGTATAGTTGCGTTCCTTACGCCTCTTGAACCACGCCGGATTCTGCGCACTTGATTCCCTTAGCTGATCTCACCCATAGCTAAGAGTTGCTACGACCCAAAGTCAAAGACTTGATAAACAAATCTGTCTCACACAGAAAATTCTATTGTTATAGATAAATCTGTCTCCCACAGATATACCTATGAGTTTTGTTCCGTCTTTTGATAAATCAAGGTGATTAGGAATCAATTGATAAACCAGACTTATATTCCCGAAGAACATCCTAGTATTATAAATCACCTCACAATAATCTTAATCGATTAACGAAATAAGATATTGTGGAATCACAAACTATGAGACGAAGATGTTTGTGACTACTTTTCAATCTTGCCTATCAGAGAATAAATCTCGAGCAAATCTTCAAGAAGATAGTACTCAATCACGATAGAAAACAGCAAGATCAGAACATGCAACTACAGAGAAAATAGTTGGGTCTTGCATCACAATCCCAATGAAATCTTTAAGTCGTTAACCTACAGGGTTTTGTGAAAAACCTAAGGTTAAAGGAGAATCGACTCTAGTCGCAACTAGTATCACACAGGAGGTGTGGGGATTAGGTTTCCCAGTTGCAAGAGTTCTCCTTTATATAGTCTTCAAATAAGGGTTTTCAATCAATGTTACCTTGGTAACAAAGCATTCAATATTCACCGTTAGATGAAAACATGATTAGATTCAAGCTAATAGTTTTCAACCGTTAGATCGAACTTAGCTTGTTATACACAAATGAAATGTACCATCATTTAGATAAAGGTAACCGTACCTAAATGTGTACACTTAGTTGGTTCAACAATAGTTAACCAATGGTTAGACATATGAGCACTTTCATATAAACCTTATTCATCTTTATCATAACTAGTTCAAATAACTCAAATGAAACTAGTTAGAGAGTTGTTCAATTGTTTATATTCTCATAGAAGTATACAAGACACAATTGAAGCAAAATCGATTTTGATTCACTCGAATCATTTCATGAACATTATAGCCACGGTTTGCAAAAGATTGCATTCCTTATTATATAAATGTATTAGTTCATGAAAAAACCGATTTTAGAACATAACCTACTTAAGTATGCAAACGGGTACGCATACCTAAGTAGCCGGACTGAGTTTGGTTACGCCAGTACGTGTACGGGTGCGCATACCATTTTATACTTCCAAACTCCAGCAGAAATTCACGGGACTTGAACTTCCGCCAGTACGCGTACGGGTACGCATACTTAGTTCCCGGACTTCCAACAACCAACCAGTACGCGTACGGGTACGCATACCATGGTTTCTGGTTTTGGACTTTATACAAATGTGAATACACACTATGTTTATATCCAATCATGGTTACATGTTCTAAACCCTCATTTCAATCATTGAAACATTCTTCGAAGACGGCAATAGCTGTCTCACACAAACTATTAGCTTCAAAGAAATTTTCAAGTGATCGAATGATCAATACGAAACATTCTGAGTCTACATCAAATGACTATCTTACACAAATCATGTAAGATGTTACAAGGTGATTTTCACATGATCATCTTTTGACTTTCGTCAAGAATAAAAGATGAACTTGGTTAAAGCGAAAGCTTACCAACACATATTTCGCAAAATAGATAAGCGATTTAAACTCGGCTCGAAATACCAAATGTGTATAATTGAAGTCTATATAGCAATACGACTTTTTGTCTCAAATAGGAGATAGAGTAGATAGACTTTTGAGTGATAGATGAGTTCAAGTCTCCACATACCTTTTGTTGATGAAGTTCCACAAGTTCCCTTGAGTAGTTCTTCGTCTTCATTCGATGAACGTCGTGAATTCTAAAGCTCAACTACACTTACTATCCTAATCCGAGACTCATCTATAAGTAGACTAGAAATCAAAACTTATAGTTTTGGCAACTAAACTTGACAAACAAGCTTGAGATAGCAACGCTTGCGAGTTCGACCGAGCAGTGCTCTAACAACATCGACTCTTATTTTTTCCAAGGTAGATTCTCAAAATATTAGTTATAAATCCTAAGCATGGGACATCAAAAAATCTAAGCATGCATGACCCATCAAATGAAATGATAACTAATTAATCAAAATCATAATTCTATTTTAATTAGTGCAAAAGTCATATAGAAAATAAAATAAATTTACCCATGTATGAAATTCGGATTCCTCCGTCGACATAGTGATGGGGTCTAGCTCCATATGGTGAAAACACTCTCAAAATAAATTTTCATTGCTCAAATGGTGTTTACAAAGAAGAGAAAGGGAGAAAATCAAATAAAACCGGGAATTCGCAACGTTTATAATCGTTGCAAACCCACTGTTACAAAGAATAACTATAAACTGTCGCAGGAAGACAGTCTTATCTCTTAAGCATAAACGACAGTTCTTTTAAGACTGTCATTGTCTGTATGTTCTTCGTGTTCTTCACTATTTTTCTGCTGCTTGCAGATTTCTCTGCAGCAATTTTATCCACTCCGTAGCCTCCCCAATCACTCGATAACCTTCTCCGATACACCATCATCATATTTATACTCAACAGGGCCACGGATAACTCATCATTACTAAAGATAATCTCTTCATAACTCGGCAGTAAAAGAAAATAATCTGGGGTATTTTTTTTCCTATTTTATCTCCTCACGCGTATAATTGTTTCTGACATACTCCAATCATGCTCTAGGATTGAGTCAAACTCATGGAAAGCAAATATATCCATGTAACTTCCATAAGCAAAATCCAGAGAATCCCGTGACTTCCTCATGACTCTGTTTTCCTCAGTTCTACATATTCATCCCTTTTCTTTCGAAACTAAACCCATTACCAAGCCTATCTTGGTCAAACCGGTGAGTACCAACTAATTCCCATGAAAATATCTAACTGAATCTCGTGAAAAAGTTACCCAGAAATATACGCAGGTGCTGAAATTTTGAATAAGATTTTCCCGCCAATTTCTGTTCTTTCTGTTTTCATCAACCGGTGATTATCAAGCCCAATTTAACTGATCAGAGCACATTACCATCTCTGTTTAGGCTCTAGGAACAAACCCATTTGATTTCAGGCATTTAGTCTCACTCAAACACCTCCAAAATTGAAACCCTAATTCTGCTGCCATTTTTCCCGCCAAAACTGGAAATTCAAACGAAGAAGATGAAGGTGCCCCTTAACCAGCTGCTTGGGTGCAAAAATCAGGTGGGTGCCCCTTATCAATTGAGGTTCCCCTTATCCACAGTAGGGGTCCTTTTAGCAAATGTCCTCCGGGGTACAAAAACCACTTTTTTTTCGAGCCAATTCTCCACAAGAGCTTATTCTTCCAAAAACATCTAAAACAAGTTTATTAGAGAAATAATGAGTCCAAGCTATTGTAATTATGGGTGAAAAATCATCGCACTTTCGTTCTTATCAGTAGGGAAACTTGGGTCTTTGTATTTAGGAGTTGTGGTATTCTAGATAATCGAACTTACATGACTATCTAGAAAGGCTTTCTTATGTACACTAAGCTTTCGTTTTTGCGTACACATATCCTTAAAGAACTTGACATAAGTAGGAATCTGCCTAATTGCATATAATAAAGGAAGGTTTATGGTAACTTGCTTAAAAACCTCCAACTCATTATAAGTGGACTCCTTCTTTGTTTGTGCTAGTAGTTGTGGGAATGAGGCTCTGGGCACAAAGTCAGGCTCTACAACATGTTCATTATCACGCATGGTTACCTTATTATCTAACACTCGACCACTCCTAAGGGTTGTAACCGAGTTCACATGATTGAACGGTTTCTCTTCAGAAGATACTTCATGAATTCCTCTAGGATTGGGTTCTGTCTGACTAGGAAACTTACCTTTTTATCTCAAAGATTCATTTATCTGACTAACCTGGATTTGTAAATCGGAAATAGACTGAGAGTTAGCCTGAACCATATTATTGGACCTTAAACTTTGTTGAACCTATTGTTGAAACTTTTCAATGTTCAGAACTAACCTGGCGAGGGACTCTTCTAAACTCATGATTTTTTTATCAGAAGCGTTCTGTAACTGGGTTGGACCTGAAGGAATCTTAGTATAGCCAAAACATGGGGGAGCCTGAGAATTACTAGACTAACCTTGATTCTGGCCTTTAGACCAAGAATAATTAGGATGGTATCTCCAGCCGGGGTTATAGGTTTTTGAATATTGATCAAATTTGGGCCTACCTTCATATCTAGAATTTAAACCACCATGTAAAACACTAACCTGGTCATGCGTTGTACTTGCTGGGTAAAAAGGACACTGAGGTCCAATATGATTTTGGTCACCGCATATGATACATGAATAGATCTTAAGTTCATCGTTACAGCTCATAGCATGGTTTGACCCTTAATTCATCTCTAAGGCCTCTGGACGCCTAAGGACATCTGACCCATTTTCGTGCCTGCTCTATTAGTAGGTTCTACTACTTCTAGCAACTTAAAGTAAGTCCCATATTGAGGGTGCGGAGCAGATTTGAGCAAATTGGGCTTTGGGGCTGGAAATGCTATAGAAGTATGTAACACCTATATCCTTTGTGTTTTTGGCAATTTCCTAGAAATGTGCGCTTCAGGGCTGAAAATGCTATAGAAGCATGTGACACCTATATCCTTTGTGTTTTGGACTATATCCTAGAAAATACACGACAAAGATTAATTAGGACTCGGCTCATCCTTTTTCTAAGGTGCAAGGTTTGGACTTTGGATAACAAAACCCATCCAAAATACTTAAGAAAAAAAATATGTTTTTTCTTTTTCGAAACGAGATATCTACGGGAGTTTAAAAAGAACATGCAATTGGGGGATACATAAACTAATTGGGGGATATTTCACTGTAGCTACCGTCATGATTTTTCAATGCCGGCAATCCATCGACCATGCCGGCATCGTTGAAAAACCATGCCGACAGCTACGGTAAAAATATCCCCCAATTAGTTTATGTATAATTTCCCTTAAAAAACCAAGAATCTTAAATGGAAGCATATTGATAAAATGCGAAGCAGTAAAAAAGAATCGATCCGAAATTCTTTAGGCATTGGAGCTTGAAAAGCAATAGTAATTACCTAACTCTATGATATTCCTATATCTTTTTATTTGCTTCCGTCAAGGGTATGTTTTAAACAAGTACACGCTGAAATACTTCAGAACAACAGAAATTGATTCTCATTCATATTCTTAACTCTTCAGATTGATAAAGCACCCCAAACCGAGAATCGAACCGAAGCCTTTTTCCAGTAACAAGTACCAGATAGGCTGGAGAGAGAAACTCCGAAAATTTTAGCATAGTTTTTACGCCGGCTTGCCACGCCTTGCACAACCCACATTACGTAGGCAAAGAGCACCCCAAACCATCATTCCTTAAATTCATAGGATAAACCCAAGTGAAAAATAATACATGCAACTACTGATTAAAAAATAAATAAAATGCAACTCCACTAATAACAAATAAAATGCAACTCCACTAATAATGCATTTGCAGATTTGGTTGGCGGACATGTGGATGGTAACTATTTTTTTTAAGCATAGATGGTGAGGAAACATCATCGGATACTCTTCATATACATCCTTTGGACTCACTGATTTATTTTTTTTATTTTTTTTGATGGACACTAAATAAACTTTTGTATATCTAGAAAACATACAAACAAACTGTATATTGTTGTTGATAGGTAGTCATCCAACTAGACATTCTTGAACTTCTTCATTGCTATCAGAGGTTAGTATTAATCAAAATCCCTTGATCATGTCATTGAAGCTCTTCTTTTTTGGAATTGGCTAGTCATCTTTATCATCTTCATCCTCATCATAATTGAAAGGAAGAGGCACTTTTGTGAATGCACGAAACTTCCCGACATTGTTTACGTGTTCATTCTCTATCCTAATAATCATTAAAAACCATATCATTAGTAAAATCAGAATCAGTAAACATAGTTAAAAATTTGAACCTATTGGGCAATGCAGAACATAAAAGCTAGCAAAAAGAAAACATAGTTGTCATCGGCAACATAGTAAGTGGCATGACTTATGGAAACACCAAAATAATACCTGAAGAAATTCCATACACCGCGACGAATGATCTCCAGGCATGCAACAACAGTAACCATAGCTTCCTTATGTAAGAAAGGTAATTAAATGTTCAATACAGTCTGTAGCCAGGCAAATCTCAAAAACACATCTGATACCTGCAACCAAATAAAGGAACTTATATTTATCTCAAATACGAATTAACCGTAAACATTCATTATGTTGAAGTTTTTATCACCAGACAATCTATATTACCATGGCTGCAAAGTAGACACTCTTGTATGATACTAGAAGTTTGTCTCTCAACCAAGGGTTTTTCTGAGTTTTTCCGTAGTAGTCCCCAGTCCAAGACAAGATCCCAATATATTGCCACAATAGTTGCAACAGTTGAGCAGATCCAAGCCAGTATATACAATGCTGTCGTATTGTGCTTGCTGTAAGCTGTTGTCATAAGAATGGCCAGAACAATACTTAAGTATTTGAACCCGTTATATCCTTGTGTCTGGTCTTTCTCTTCAAAGTATCGTCGAAAACACTGCACCAAAAAGAATCGAAGTTGTCATAAGGGTATGCATGTGATCTCATAAACTCATGCGACCAACTGAGAAGATAAGGATAACAACAATAATAAGTCTACTTGTCGCATCATTTAAATTTTAGTTTCGCTGAAAGTGAAAAAAAGGTACAAACCTGTAATGCACGTAACCAAAACGGAAAAGCACCTAACATGATATAGAATGAATTGTAAACGTTGTTAGTTTTGCAGCTGGTTTCCCTCGTTTTGTAGTCACCCGAAGCATAGTAACAGATGTAGAACGCAACGTTTCTAAGAGCTTGACCCTGAAACAATAAGCAAAAGACAATCCTGGTTAACTAGTTGTTTTAACTAAAAGACAGACATGTATGCACACATGCTAGAAAAAGTTGTGTGAGAGATAGCGAACCTGGCTACTCATCTGATCTGCTAACATAAAATCTGATAGACTGACCTATTCTATCGGTGGGGGGAAAAAAGAAGAGTAAACCATTAATTAAACTTAATTATTAATGCTCCTTTTCTCCAATGATGATGTTTTACAAATTAATAGAAATTTCCTTCCTTCTTTACCTTGTAGAGAGGAGCACTAAGACAATGGAGTGTGGTTCTTAACAGAAAGATACGACTAGAGCGAAATACAATGTCGAATGGACAAAATGTTATCAGTAATACAGCCTGCAATCAATCAAGAAGTTAATACTAGGTAATGAATCGGTAAACAAATGGATGCAAATCAATATATAAAGTGACGGTCAGGTAATATAATACTAGTATCTTACAGAAACTAATGCTAGAGGAAGTAGCTCCTTAAGCGGTTTGTACTTTGTTGCCGTGTGATCTATTTCCAGGTTTAGGTTGGCAAGTACACTGGCAAGCGAAACTGTTGCAAGAATTGTACTTAGTAGAAAGACTTCCCTGTATCCCAACTCCGTTCCTTGTTTGAATTCAAATATAAATGGATAATTGACTCGGTAACGCCTCCAAAAGTAAATATTCGCTGAATACAAGAGCATATGTAGGACTAGAAATCCGAATAAACTGCAGGTAGAATTCAAATATTATTTTGGTGTTTCCAGTACTTCTTTAATATAACTAGATGTCCACTTTGACGACTTACCTATAGAGAGGAAACATGGTATCCATGCACTGAGTAAAGCTCTGCTTCTGAAAGATTTTGCCGACATTTATAACCAAAATAAGGCATATTAGAAGTGATATTGTACAACCGAAAAAGAAACCTGAAATAAAAGTTATAAAACGAGGTTAAGATTAGAAATTCACACTTGACTATAAGAGACCTCTGTGCCTTTACTAGCAAAAATGTGTACATGTGCCTAGAAGCAAATGGGTAATTTGATTTAAACCATTTTTACCTGAGGAAAATGTTGTCGAGTGTCTTTCTTTCTTCTTTTTGGATCTCAAGATGTGCATTCCCTTACCGCCGTTTGACTTGGAGAAGTGTTTGATGAATGAAGACTCTACTCTGTCCATGAGCCTAGAAACCTGTGATTTGTGTTCAACAAACAGAATCCCTCGATGAGTTTAATATAATTCTAGTGCTAGTGTTAAGAGATCGATTTTTATGGATATATACGAGAGAAAAGCTTACATCGTCAGAGCTGCCGATGTAGGAGTTATCCACCATGTTCAAGTATATTTTCGATGCATGTCGTGAAGTTATCTGTAACAGAATCATATTAATCAATTTCAGATATTTAAACTTAACGAGAATTTCTCTTGTTTGCTTGAACAATTAGGGAAACAAAACATACCTTGTCATATCTCTTCATGGTCTTCGAAAATGCTAAGAGGTTCAGATAACTATAGTTTTTCAGAAGTTGAAGTTTGTGATAGAAATTAACAAATGCAGACTTAAGTTGTTCTTCAACTTTCTTTAGATTTTGTCTGTTGAAACGCAATCCTTCATTATTATTTCTGTTCTTATTGAGTATTGCTTTGATAGTCGAAACCGGAGTTTCAATTTTATTGATCGTAACATTGTTCAGAATTTCGTTTATAGACGCGTCAGGTTCTTCATTTGCACCCCTTTCTTGTTTATTAGATTGATCACCATCCACACAATCTCCGTTTTTGCTTAGCTCACTTTCTTCTGAGCGGTTTCCGCGGTTGCTTCGTTCATTGCTTTCTTCAATTGCATCCATATGCACCAGTTCTGCATGTTTGTTATAAAAAGATGAAAAACAGTTTGTATTATAAGAGGTTTCATTACTTTCTTAAATAGCTAGACCATGGGTTTTAAGTTTAACCTCCAGAAACATGAAGTTGGGGCCTTCGAGTCCCCAACCGCACTGAATTTTGTTGGTTGGTGGTGAACGCCCCTTCCCCTAATACACGGGGGAGGTGCTAGTTTATATAAAGAAAAGGGGAAAATGAGCTAGACCATCAAAGAAGTCATTTTCAAAAGAGCTCAGCTCTTATATTACCAGACACCATTATTTTAAATACCAGGGTACTGTTAGCCCATAACCAAATGGGTGAACATACTTACGGAATCAAGAAAGAAAAAAAACGTGCCACCAGATACATACTGTGGTCAAATGAAAAAGAGCTTCCGTACCGAGCAAAGACTAATTCGGATGGAGTCAATCGTTGCACGTCGCAACACCCCAACAGAAAATTCAGATTGTTGGGAACTGGCAACCTTGAGGTGTTGGTCGGATTGTTCAATCTAGGTTAATTTGCATCAAAGCCGCTCAATTTTTTTAATGCAGGCTCTGAAAAGAGAAGCATAGACGCGTAGTATGGAAAACCCAGGGGTAGGGTTTGTTTATAGAACTAGGCTTTTTAGGGTGATTTTAAAAGGCCGGAGCGGCATACTAACTGGTGAGCAGCGAGCACGTATGCACATTATAGAAGGCAATGAATAAGAAGTAGTAATCAGGTATAGGAGGATTCCATACCAGTTTTACTGGAGACTGGTGAAAGAAAAGAGAACGCAGAAGCAGATTTAGCAATTTCCCTGCAGAGCTGCTCAAACTTTCCTTGATCAGATTCAGGATGCTCAACTTTAACCCTAAAAGCAACCAAAGCATCCATTTGTTTAGTCAACACAGCAGCTTCATTCATAACCTGATCAACTTTGTCTCTGTAAAAGTTATTAACTTTGTTGAATTCCTCATCAAGTCTTCTGAAGAATGCTAATTCAAATTCTCCTCCTAATTCATCTGGCTTCAACAACTTCGTCTCAAAATTTTCATGATGAGCATCAGGTCCCCCATGTTCTAAGTCATGATCAGTTTGCCGGTGCACCACACGGTGCACTAAAATTGCTGGCTCTTCATGGTGAAATATTCCATGATGATGGTGATGGTGATGGCGGTTCGTCGTAGTCGTTGTAGTAGCTGGAGATGATAAGTTAGAAGGAGAATTGGTGACTTTAGAGGAGTTGGTGACGCTGGGGATACTACGAGCAATTAACAGACCACTGAATGTTCTATACACTCCAGCAACTCCACCGTTATGATGATGATCCGTTCCTGAGTTTAAAAAGTTTGAAATCTTCAAGTATGGCTTTGAGAGATGTGTAGTCCATGTAAGCTGCTTGCCATTCTGGCACCATATGCGACCATAACTCTTTCTCAAACCTCATATCTCTCGCTCGATCTCTTCCTCTTCCTCCTCCCCTCTCTCTCTAATATATATATCTTGCTCCAGATATATAAATTATTATAAGCTGATAATGGTTTGTGACCAACTTGAGAGTGACTATATTAATTTTCTTCAAGTACTGCTACATAATGCAGAATAATTAACCGTACGGTTCGATAAGGAAAGCCCCAGATCAACGTAGAGAAGAGGTTAAGAAAGTTGATAAATAAGAGTACATCTCTTTTGATTCTTCCGATATAAGCAATGTGTAGTTTGCTTTGAGCTGAGATAAGCATATGAGACAAAGGGACAAATTAACCCAAAACCGGCGTAAAACTAAGCGAAGTTGACTTTTAATGCGCATTTCACATGGGATTTATATATTTTAACAACTAAAGTGCATTTTCCAACTTAAAATCAGAGAGATGGTCTAAAACATGCCGAGTGATCTTGCAAACAAATACAAGTGGTGGGGGACATGACAAAACTAACACGAAAAAAAAGTTTACATACCAATTAAAAAGTAAACAGTATTCAAAGTTCAAACGGCATATTCTAGAGCTCCAATAAGGGTTTACCGAATAAAGAAAAAACAAACTATAATTAGGAAGTTGTACCAAGTCGTGCTTACATGCTAATGTTGAAAAATGAGAGTAAAACTAATCATCTGGCGAGAGAGTGACAGTGTCAATGATTTACTACTATTCCATCACCCACCACTGTCAAACTATGGTAGTACATTGTCAAGACATATACATTTTTTAATTAATGTAATTAAAGTCTAATGCTTTTGCAAATTGCAAAGTCTTGATGGTGGGGATTCTTGAACTTGGACGGTAGATTCGATACGTATCTACACTAAATGCTTTTACTGGAGAGATATCGGATACATCATCATTTAGAACAACAAGGTGTTGCTAATGTCAACTTGGCCACAATGTTTCTCATTGACCTATTTTTCACAATCGAAGTGCATAATAAGATAAAGGATTTACATTTTGAACACTTTAGTCATTAAAGAGCTGGAGAATACTTGTACAGAAGCAGGTACGAAAAATTAAGACGTCCAACACGATTAATAAACCGGTAACGTCAAACTCTATGAATGGAACTACTAATTAACTAATATTCCGCTCCGTCCCAAATTAATTGAGCTATTTGGTTTTAAATTTTGTCTCATAAATAAATGAGCTATCTCAGTAATCAAGGGGATATTTCTAAAACTATCATTTTATTTGATTATCGTTACTATAAGAAATATGTATAATTTGATAGTCATGTTTATATTCGTTGCGTAGATGTTTTAAAATGATTTTTATGATATAAAATTTACGAAAAATCGTGGTATAGTTTAAGAGATAAATCATTTCTAAGTTTTACTAGTTATTATCCATAAGGGTATAGTTATAAATACTTAAACATGCTCCCTTTTTTCCTTGCCTTAATAATTGTGCAAACTACAAATAACTCAATTAATTTGGGACGGAGGGAGCATAAATTGTTGGGATACAAGAATTTCGTGTAAGATACATGAAAAAGCATATATGTCTTGACAATGTATGTAATAACTCATATCTCTATATGAGGGACCCGTAGGAGGCTGCCCTACCGATGGAATCTCTAACGGAAACCTTGTATTGTGTTGTACCAGCGGACCAGATTCGGATTGGCCCCTTTAGTTCTTAAACCAGGTTCGTGAAAGCCTTACCAACCAAGAAAATGGAGGCTGAGGCTGAGCCTGAATCTGATGAACTAGCTCTGGCTCTCGTTTAACCCACAATCTTTCACGAAAGTCAGAGACCGTCCAGCTCAGAAGCATACCAACAATGACCCACCAAACTATCTTAAGGCAGCACACCGTGGGACTCTCACTATACTCTTCTTTTCCGAATCCTAACGAAGTCGTTCTTCTGGAATCAAAAGAGCAAGAGCGATTACTTAGGATCAGCTTGCAAATTTGTGGCATCGTAGTGGAATCATTACCAACGGCACGCTGCGTGCGCGCCTCAGTGTGAAAAGACGATGCAAGCCTTGTTATGCCGAAACCTAACTGTTAAGTAAGCAACGCTTCTTAATGCCATTTCTTCCCGTTGCATCAGTCTTCAGGACGAAATAGTGGCAGGTTTTCATGTCTCCGTGAGTGAAAGATTTGTCCCAGCGTGACTCATATCCCTTCTCTATAGGTAGGAGCCGTTGCTTGTTGGAGCAACGTTATAGTAAAAAGAAGGTTTCGAACCGATAACTGTGCAGAGTCGCAACCACCTTTCAGTGCCTCTTATATTTACATATTTAAGTTGTAGAGTAGCTGAGCCAAGCAAACCATAAATGTGTTGCACAATATAAAGTAGGAGGTATCGAAGGTCCCAGCAAAATTGACTGTTGCAATCTGGCTGAGACTTGTCTCATTTGATTCAAAAGAGTTTATCAGTTTGATGAAATATAATGCTTGATTACTGGATAACATACATGCTTGCGATATGTCTGCGGTATGTCAAACCAAACACAGTGCGTCTGTGGGCCTGACGGCCCAGACCTCACACCCACTTTTGGTTTGTGACTGTTTCCCAGTTGAGGAGCCTCTGCAACAGCTATGATCCTACGAAAATAGTTGCTCGCGTGTAGGTGTGTGTATGATTCCCAGTTAAGAAAGGGCAGCTCTGATGCCTTTGTATATAAATATAAAGCTTACATCATGATTTTCGTTTCACACTTGAAATTAGTCATTTAACTATTCTTTTTCGTTAGATATTGAAACTGTACAGCAAAAAAAAAAAGTCAGAGCTTTACAAAAATAATAGATGTTGAGCAAGTTTATTGTACATTGTCGACATTCACTGCGATAAACGCACCTTGCTTTGGGATAATCTGCTGATAAAGGAAAAATTCCAAAGCATTACCAAAGTAGAGAAATTAGAAATATGTAGTCTTTCATTGGCGTTGGCCACCGCCACTGAATCCGCTAGTTAGTTGTTTGTCTTTGCAAATAAAATAGGAACTCTTGTTTATTGACTGGAATAACTTTTGGCATAAGAAGAGAATATGTTCTTCAAGCCAAGGTAGCTCCACCTTTGCGTCGGTGACAGGCTAGCTCGATCATTTCTTCAACGTGAATAGAGAAATCGTTCCACGCAGAAAAATATGTTCAAAAAAAAAATGCTTAGATATTACTCAAACGTAAGCAATCAAATTTGATGACTAGATAGTATAGTTGAGTAAAACCAAAACCTATATATCAAACTAATTAAAAAACGTGATAAAGAAGAATATATGCTCCTCAATCGATATTAAGGTTGCTTCTCAATTAGAATAAAGCTTGTAAACCGTACAAGTATCATATAATATGAGATTAGGTAGGAGGTACCGTCGAATGTATCGCACCTAGGAAGAGTATGGAAAAGTATATTGTACTGAAATCGAGAGGAATTAAGTAGCAAGATGGTGCATATTTTCCCCAAAAGTTCGGAGATTGCTCTTTTCATAACCTTGTCCTTAATATGTACGTTGTGAATCTTGTGATGGGTGGTTTTCATTTCGTATATCAAAATCCCCAAAACCTTCGTGATGAAATCATATATGGACTCTGTGATTTCTATTCATCAAATTACTGATTAAGCATGTGATGATAGGTACACTTACGTTTTTGTCCTATTGAAACCCACTACTCCCATCCATATGTGAAGTCATATTTCAGTAAACTTGATTAATATGACAAATCTTAAGTCCATATATGATTTCGCATAACGTGACTTTCCTTTGGAAGTGTCATGCACCCTAGCACACAAAGGTGTTAATAAGGGTTTCAGATAATTAATTATGATTTAGTTTAATTAAATGCTGAAGTAGTCATTAGCAATAGAGAGTAGTGATAAGCCTACGTGTAGGGCAGATGATTTTGTAAGCCTTTAGGGTTTCTTTCTCTAGTATTTATAGTACAGGTTGTAAGGGTTTCAATCTATTAATGAATTAATAAAAGAAAAGAAGATGGCTCTGAGGAGTTCAGTAGTTATAATAAATCTCAAGCTTTATTCTCAATCAGTTATTGTTCTTAGTATTTCAATCTATTACAATTGGTATCATCCAGTAATCCTTCATCATGATTGGAGGTCCTTCAATTAAAGACTTAAACGCAACAACTAAAGATCTAAGTAATTTATTGAAAGCTCTCTCTAAAAATCACACCCGTGAAGCTGCTACTCGTACTGCTGAGGCTACATCACATGGAGAGAAGCGAAATGATACATGTACTAACCTAAAACCACTTACTTCTGCAACTACATCCACAAACATAAAGATGGATAAACTCATTGAAATCTTATCTTTACAACACGACCATCGTCCATCTATTTCTCACAACATACCCCACCTTCTTCTGGACATACTTTTCAACCTCACTCTTCTTTCACCTCTAGTAGTACTTCAACTTCTCAGCATAAACCACCAAAAATAGATCTACGTAAGTTCACTGGTGAAAATCCTAGGAGCTGGATCTGTAAACGTGAAAGATACTTCCAGATCCATATTATTGAGGAACCACAAAAGGTAGGTTTTGCTTCTATGTCTTTGGAAGGAAAAGAAAATTCATGGTTCTTTGATTTTTTTCCGCTGGTAAACCTTCTATATCTTGGCATGACTTTGTAGAGAGTATTTGTTGTCGTTTTGAGGATCTTGCTAACGATAACTATGTGGGTTGTTTTAATAAGATCTCACAACTAACCATAGTAGAGGAATACTTTGAGCAGTTTGAATTGTTAAAGAGCTTGATGAATAGTAAAAACCCATCCTTATCAGAAGAATGTTTTATAATGAGTTTCATCAGTGGCCTCAAAGAGGAGATTAAGAGATCTGTTCAGATGCATAAACCATCTACTCTGTCTCTAACCTTTTATATGGCCAGATTACAAGATAATGCTCTTTCATCTCAACAGACTACATAAAAAACCCATGCGTTTAAAACCCCAACATCTTGTTATTTCACTAAATCCTCTAACCCTCCGGCTAAAATTCCTCCAAACCTACCATCTACAACTCCCACCACCCCCTTTAGGGACACATCATCAACAACCATTTCAACTCCACCAACCAGATCTGTATATATACTACCTATTTGGAGACTTACTCAAGAACAAATGAATCAGAGAAGAGCAAAACAACTTTGCTATAACTACAATGAGAAATATGTTGCTGGTCACATGTGTAGGTCACAACAACTTTTATAGTTGTTGTTGAAGAAGAACCCTCTCCATCTGAAGAACTTATCACTCAAGAGTCACCTGAAGAACCAGTTGTGGAGTCTGCTATGGAGATTTCACTATATGTCATCGTTATCCATGTGAATGGTGATATTATATGAATCCCAAGTTACTTAAGAAAAACATATAACTATTTTTATGGATACTGGTAGCACACACAACTTTTTTGATACTGAACTAGCTAGCAGACTGAAGTGTCAAGTTCATCCCACAGCTCAAATGCTCGTCACTGTGGCCAATAGAGATAGAACCACTAGTACAGGGATGTGAAAAAAACTCAAATGGCAAATGCAGGGTCACCAATTTAAATGAGACTTACATTTATCTCCTCTTGGCGGCTGTACATAGTTCTTGGAGATGATTGGTTACGTTTACGTACCCTAGGTGATATGATATTCAATTTGGTTGCATTGTGTATTTTATTCCTTCACTAAGGTACTCACATTACATTGCAAGGTATATCATCTAAACCAACTCTTAAAATGATGAGTCGGAAGGATGTCAAAATTATTTTTAGAAAAAAACACACTCATGGGTTATTAGGAAAACTTTTTTCTATCTCTGTTCAACCAGCACCCACTTGCATACCACCACCTATTCAAGACTTATTGAATGACTATGAGGACATCTTTTCGAAACCTACTGATTTATCACCACAAAGAGTCTTGGACCATCAAGTCCCAGTCAAACCTAATGCTCAGCCAGTCAACTTGAGACCTTACAAATGTCCATTTATTCACAATTATGTTGTTGAGTCATTAGTTAAGGAGATGCTTCATTCTGGAATCATTTAAAACAGCCATAGCCCATTTGCTTCTCCAATTCTTCTTGTTAAAAAGAAGGACAACTCTTGGTGTTTTTGTGTTGATTATAGGAAATTAAATGAGCTAACTATCAAGGAAAAATTTCCCATTCATGTAAATGAGGAATTGTTGGATGAATTTCATGGTTCAAGGTTTTTTACCAAGATTAATCTAAGATCAGGATATCATCAAATCAGGTTATATGCTCCTGACATTCGAAAAATTGCCTTTAGAACACACCATGGGCACTATGAATTTAAAGTCATGCCATTTGGCTTAACTAATGCCCCTGCAATATTTCAGGCACTCATGAACTATGTCTTTGGTGAATATCTTAGAAAATTTGTGCTTGCGTTTTTCTGTGACATTTTAGTGTATAGTGCTACACTTACAGATCATGTACAACACTTATTTCTGGTTCTAGCACTCCTTAGACCGCATAAATTATATGCTATGTACTCCAATGTTGTTTTGCTCAATCCTCTATGGAGTTTTTTGGTCACATCATCACAACTGAGGGAGTTGCAGGTGATCCTGACAAAATTACAACAATGAAGAACTGGTCAGTTCCCATCAATATCAAGCAACTTAGAGGATTATTGGGGTTCACTGGTTATTATAGAAAATTTATCAGAGGTTATGGTAACATTAGTAAGCCACCCACTGATTTACTAAAGAAGAATGATTTCCAATGGTCTTTTACATCCCTCAAAGCCTTTGAACAACTCAAGAATGCAATGTGCTCCACTCCTGTATTGGCCTTACCTGACTTTTCAAAGGCATTTGTAGTAGAATCTGATGCTTGTTCTATTGGTATTGATCAGGAATGCAGATTTTTTTTTTCTTCAGCAAACCTTTGGGTCCACAAGCTATGGCCTTATCTACTTATGAGAAGGAACTATTAGTTGTTGTAAGGGTAATTACTAAATGGAGACATTACTTGTTAGGGCACAAATTCATAATCAACACAGACCAGCAAAGCATTAAATATTCCATGGATCAAAATATTACAAATGTACTTCAAAAAATTTGTTAATGAAGCTCTTAGGCTGTGATTACATAATTCATTACAAAGAGGGTAAGGACAACACAGCTGTTGATGCTCTCTCTTGATTACCTTTAAAACCTTCAAGCAGTTGCAATGTTATGTCTCTCTCAACCCCGACTTGTTCTACTGATGTCATCCACAACTATGATAATAATTCTGGTGTACGTCTTTAGAGATTTCTTCTCTGTCCATATAGTCAGAATGCTTCAAACACGGACTTGTTAGGTCTTAATGTGTTTTCCTTCTGTGATACCAATTGAAAACATGGGGGTACCAAAATACACCACCATTTTTTTCTTAGGCAATCTGCATGGACAAATTCAATACAACTCCGAGAGTTTAACTCAATCAAATAATAGTATTTAGAGTTCTCTCTCTCTCTTGTAATTAGAACGTTCACAGAATCAAATCCGTGAACCTAATTACAAAGAAATAACTTGGACGATACCAAAGACCAATGTCCAAGAATCAATTAAGTCGTATCCAACAAACTAGGTCGGTTGTATCTACTATGATTGATCAACGCACAACCTGTGATATTTCAATTATAAAGATAAACAATATAATGCGGAAAAGGAAATAACGCAGGCACCATAAGTTTTGTTAACGAGGAAACCGCAAATGTAGGAAAACCCCGGGACCTAGTCCAGATTGAACACCAAATTATATTAATCCGCTAGAGACACTAGCCTACTACTAATTAACTTCGGACTGGAATTTAGTTGAGCCCTAAAAGGTATCCCACTGATTAAGGTACAGTCGCACTCCTTACGCCTCTTGAATCACAACATGACTCCACGTAATTGATTTCCTTAGCTGACGTCACACCAACTAAGAGTTTCTTCAACTCAATTGAAGACTTAATTTGGAATTCCAAACATTTGTCCATCCATGGTAAAAGATGCTCGTTGGAGTCATGGAGGAAAACGACTCCAACGAGCATCTTCTACTCGTGTAAGTTTATTCGTGTAAATCATGGGAAACGTTTATATGTATTAGAACATCAAAATACCAATTAATTTTATTTTCATAAACTATGTGTTTACCAAATTTCTTGATCACATCTTACCAAAACAACAACTACTACCTAAATCAAAACAATCCCAAAAATAAAATCGAATCGAACCGAAAGCTTAACCGAAAAAACCTAAAAAATTGACCAGACCATCGTATAAATGTAGCTCAAGAAGATTTCTGTAAAAATGTCAACCGCAAAAATTAATACTAATAATAGGATGAAATAGTTAAGAAGAGAGACTGGAAAAATTTAAGCAGTTGACCACGATATTGTGACATAAAACAATAGCAATAGCACTTCACTGAATTTATACTTACCATAACTTAGGTTGAAATTGATGATAAAAAATACTCCCTCTGTTTCTGGAAAAGAATTATAGTATTTTTCAATTTGGCCTATTTTTAGGCTTCAACCCTAGCATTTTCAACTTCCCCTAAAATCCTATCAAAATCCTCATCGCTCTCTGCAAACAGGAGAGCGCGAATTCTGTTTTCTCGCGCAACCAAAATCTTGTTATGATCATCCATGAGAATTTTTTCAATGTTAACGCGAAGAACTTCATCTCGAGCCTCCTCAAGAGCCTTATTCTTCTTATCAATGACTTTAAAATTCTCAACTCTTAAAGCCTCTTTTTCCTCATTCGAACCTTTAACCATATTCTTTTGATCACTGAGTTGGTTTCTAAGATTCTTATTAACTGAGAGTAATTTCCTACACTCAAATTTAAGATATTCGTATTTACATCTAAGCTCATCTGTGTCAATCACATCAGACTCAAAAGGGTCCATCTGATTACTTAAAGAGTTAAAATGATCTAATAAAGCTGCATTGTCAATAGGAAGGTTGACTTCTTGGTTAGACAGATTGAAGACCTCTGCATTAAAAGCGATCATTTAATCCTTCGGGTCGGTATTTCCGGCTAATGAACCCTTTTAAGTCTGATGAATCATCAACAACGCGAGAAGCATTTTCTGGAGCAACATTCTATTTGCGCGTGTATATCACTCTAGTTTGGGATACTTTATTTGTTTCACATCCTCATAGACCGTACACGTAGAACCCAAAATTCTAATAAAAATATGGTTGAATGAGCAAATATGATTAGGCCTCTCATCTTCATGTAATAGATTGAAGTACTAAGAACAATAACTGATTGAGACTAAAGCTTGAGATTTATGATAACTACTGAATTCCTCAGAGCCAGCCTCTTTTCTTCTATTATTTCATTGATAGATTGAAACCCTTACTATAAATACTCAGAGAAAGAATCCCTAAAGTCTTAGAAAATCATCTGCCCTACACGTGGGCGTATCACGACTGTCTATTGCTAACGACTAATTAAGCATTTAATTAAACTAAACCATAATTAATTACCTGAAACCTTAATTAACAGCTTTGTGTGCTATGCCACTCAACATAATAGATAGGGGTTGTCCAGGTACATTACGATACTCCCATCTTCAGACCATCCTTGTCCTCAAGGATGAAATTTTTGGAAATGGGCAACAAAATGAGATTGATCTTCCCATGTATCATCATCAGGAGTGGTGCGGAGTTAGGTACTTCATGGACATATCCGGTGATCTTGCGAGTTTCTAGCACAGCTGCAAAGAAGATTTCTGGTATGGTTATTGTTTCAAATAAACCCAGTCCCCCACTTCAAAAGACCTCTAAGTTCTCTTTTTATCGGCAAACCATTTCATCCTCTCTTGAGCTTTAGTGAGAGATTTTTTAAAGATATCCAGTACATCATCTCTCTTCTTCAAGTATGTTTCTAGTGCTGCAACAGATGTAGCCACTTCAATTGGGAAAGCTAGGTGAGGTGGAGTGTAACCGTACAATTCCTTGAAAGGGGTTATTTTCATACTTGTGTGGTAGTTTGTATTATACCACCATTCAGCTAGTGGCAACCATGAAAACCAGCTCATTGGTTTATGTCCTATCATACATCTTAAGTACCATTCTACACATGAGTTCACCCTTTTATTTTGGTCGTATGTTTGTGGATTGTAAGCTATACTGAGGTGAAGAATAGTACCATTGCTTTGAATAGCTCCTGCCAAAAATGGCTTGTAAAGACCTTATCTCCGTCTAAAATGATTGCGGCAGGTAAACCATGTAATTTTAACACATGAGTGATGAATTCCTGAGATACAGAAGAAACAGTGAAGGGATGACTTAGGATGATCAAATGAGCATACTTGGTATGTCTGTCAACTACCACAAATATCATATCTTTCTTGTTGGATTTGGGCAGTCCTTCAATGAAGTCCATGCTGATGTGTTTCCATGCTTGAGATAGAATTTGTAGTGGTTGTAACAAGCCAGCTGGATATGTAAGTTCAGCTTTATTCCTTTGACATATGTCATAATGGCTGACAAGTAGCAACACCTCCTTCTTGAGTCCTTGTCAGTAGAAATAAGTTTTTGCTCTCATGTAAGTTCCCTGGATTCCTGAATGACCACCAATGGAAAAGGCATGCACAGACTATAAAACTGACTCTCTTAAGTTGTTCCCATTACCAACATATATTCTTCCTTTGTATCTTAAAACCCCTTCAACATAAGTTTAACGAGGAATGGCATTAACTAGCACAGTAAGTATTGAGGAGAATAAACATTTATCCCTCCATAGTAGAAGATTCTCGTTGGAGTCATGACTTTTCTTGAAATGGGTACTCAAGGTCTTGACATTTATGGATGAATTATTTATCAAATGGTTACAATGACCTTATCCAACAAAAAATTTGGGTTTCCTTGTCTTATTGAACGCATATGTGGAGAATTCGACATTGATCCAACAGGAAACTCTGTTGGAGCTCCCATTTTAGTTCATGAAAGTACATTCAAACGTATGAGAACAAACGAGAATAAAAGAAAAAGGGCATTTATTTCACCTCTTGATGGTTCTTTGTGATCCAACTACCTTGAGCCTTCTTCAGCGAATGCACAAGGATATTTGCAAGATCAACTCCAATGTAAAAGGTATGCAAAAACAATTATGTGTGATTGCTACAAAATTTCCCGATATCAAGTACGAATTAGATAAGATTCAAGCTTCTATGGGTGATTCCAATGATGAAGAACACAAATAGATCTTTTGTTATTTTTTTATAGGAAACTTCTCGTGAGAATTTATTCTTACTTTTGAGAAGGATAACTAGGTTTGGTATAGCAAAAATTGTGATTACACAAGCTATTTCCAACGTTTCTCATCTTGCATGTTTTTCGATTTATTTATTTAAATTCTAGAGTTGTTGGAAGATGAACTTGCAGTATGTAATCATTATTGGTTTAATTATTGCAAAAGGCTTATGAAATATATGTTCCTTTAGGTTTTCGTGAATCGATCTGATATTTCATATATGCTCAGAAGTTAAATCTAGTATTTTTTTTATAAACTGAAAATAGAAAAAACTCTTTGAGAAATTTTCTCGCAGTATTGATCTACTTGTGATCACACTTTTGTGTTTTTACTGCTTGACACACTTCGTAAGATTTTCTTATGTTGATTCATACCGATTTAAATTATCTTTTGTCCGTAACTAGCGTTGAGATTATTTTAAGTCAATTTTTGGATACAAATCCGTGTGATTTGTTAATGTCCAACAAAGTCCTTCTTTTTTCATAAAGAAAGGTCACTCATCTTCTTCTCCTGGGAATAACATCAAATGGGGGAGAGTTTTTAAATGAACTTGTGCTTAACTGCTATATCTTTATGGGTGTGTGGCTGTGGAATTTAAAGGGGATGCTTGTATCTTAAATCTTTTAGATGAGCGATAAGTATTTTCTTACTATGTGATATCATCTAAGAAAACTGATATGGGGAGTTGCATTTTAACTATGTTATAATGGTTTTCGTACGATCTCGCTCCCCATAATGGGGAGTTGATATGGGGAGCGCTAAGTACTTCCTTAAAACTTAACATATCTTTTGGTTGTATTCATTGCGATCCCGTGATTTTCATACCTTTGCCAATTTTATTGACAAAAAGGGGGAGAATTATTTAGTAGTTTTGTACTACATATATATGGTTTACGGATCATTATGTAAGGGGGAGTGAATCAATAATCAATAGGTTTTACCTATTATGCAAAAGATGTAAGTATTGATTAAGTGGGAGAAACATATCACAGTTGATACAGGTGTATCCGTACTCCTTTAGGGAACTTAGTTAACCTCAAGCTAAGTTGAGGGAAAAATCCTATTCTAGGAAGGAATCCTTGTTTAGGCAGCATTCCTAGTTAGGGAAGAGTTTTGTTTTAGGAAATACTCTTAGTTTAGGAAATATATTCCTAATAGAAGTCCTTGGTCGGCTGAGTACGATGAAGGCTATAAATAGAGGCTTTGGCTAATAGCTAAGGACAAATACTAGATACCGAAAACCTAGGAAAAGCTTGGAACAATACTTGTGCAAGCTAGCAAACAGTTTAAGGTTGATCCACTGTTTAGAGAGATTGTGAGAGTAACAAAGAGAGAATTGTAATCGTTTTCTTGTTCATAATCTAGAGAAGATATGTTTCTTCGAATCACTACTTTGTGTTCTGTTTTCTAAGTTTTTCGTATATTATTATTCTGAATTCCGCCTTTATAGTAATAGCGACCAAGGTATAGAGATCATACGTATCAACCGTAGTATTACTTCAGAGTTGGGATACAATTGAACTTTGGAGAAGTTAATAATATTATTTTTCTATATAACGACGTTTGAGAATATTTGTTTTCAAAGTTGTTATAGCTATGGAATCGGATCTTTAATAACAACGATGTTGAGTTGAACACGTTCAGAATCATTGCAGCTTGAAATTGCGAAGAGTTCAAGGAGTTGAAGAAGCCAAGGAAATCAAGACATGATGGATTCGAGGAGTTTTCAAAACTTTATTTTTTATCCATATGTATTGATAGTTTTGTCACTAAAATTGACAAGGGGGGTGGGGTGGGGTGGGGTGTGGGAGATTGTTAGAGCACTGCTCGGTCGAACTCACAAGTGTTGCTATCTCAAGCTTGTTGTCAAATTTAGTTGTCAAAACTATATCTTGATTTCTAGTCTACAATTAGTTAAGTCTTGGACTAGGATATAAATATAGTTGAGAAACAGTGGATCATGGCAGTCATCATTGTGTTCTACCGTTTGAAGGAGAAGGTCAACAAAAGCTTTTGGGAACTTCGTCAAAAAAAGGTAAGTGGAGACTGAACCACCTATTTCTCAAGTTATATTCACTTTTCTATCATTGAGACGATGTCGCATAACTAATTAGACTATTATGGATAGACAAGAATTTCAAGTCAAGTTTATCTTGATAATTAGTTCTCGAAATATAATGACTAAGCTTAATGAACATTTGTTCATACTTGAGGAATTTCGGTTAAGGACAATTTATTGTTCTGAATCAAAATCACGATTCAAGTTTTATCATTCGAAAATAGCCTGGAACAGTGATACGTGTCATTGATGTTATTCGGGAATGTTTCGAATCGATTTAGAGAGAAATATAGAACTATTATAGATTTAGATATAAGACAATGTTATCAGTCTTACAAACTGGGAAAACTGTTATAAGCCTGAACCCGTATTACATGTACTCGTACACGTAGTGGAGTGGCTATATATATCGATTTGCATATTTGTGGTACGCATATTCTTATGTATATCATATGAAAAATTTCTTCAACTCGTGAACCGGATCGGTACGCATAATCGTATGCAAACTATTTAGAAACTGTGGTCACGGAACCGGGTTAGTTTCCAAACCGGTATACGTACCAAAATAGTTATGTGTTCCCGAACTCGGTTTAGTACCCATACCGGTACGCAAACCAAAATAGTTCTGTGAACCCCGGAACCGGGCATAGTCTTAAGGTTTCCAAACCGGTACGCATACCTAAATAGTTCTGTTAACTCCGGAACTTGGTTTTGCTCGTTAGCTTACAAACTGATACACGTACTGTGACTGAAGCGACTCACGAACGACAATGATATTTGTACCTTGTACACCTACTAACCATGTCGATTATTTTCAACTGCGATTGAATTATTTCTATGAGATAATTAGCATTTTATTAATTCTCTAAAAACACTAGACTTATTTGATCACATGATTGTGACTCAGAGATAATGTCTTATGTGTTCATGAAAATGAATATTAATCTTTTAAGTTCAAATCGGCTAGTTTTGGCTAACCACGTTGAACATAATCTTTATACATGGTTCGGTTACGGTTTCACCTAACCAGAGTGTATATCTTGTTTATGTAAATCAGATTCAAAGATTCACCTAATGGTGAATATTTTTTGTTTGGTTCCAAAGTTATCTTAGCTTAAACCTAAAGCAACCTATGCTTTAAATGTCTATAAAAGGGGAACTTCAAGCAACTGGGATCTTTGAATCCCGATACTACTTTTTGGTGTGTCCTAGTTGTATCTAGAGTCGTCCTCTCCAGAAACCCTTTTAGGGTTTAGTGACTACAAATACTTCATAGGGATTCGTGAAGCCATGTCCAATTATCTTTCCTAGATAACTCGAGTATCCTGATATTGATCGATTGTTGAGCTGCTCATTCGATCAAGATAGATAGAAATCATCAAAGTTCTATTCATCTCAATCTTTGTTGATTCCACAAGTTTTATACTTGTGAGGTGAATAATAATCTAGGCTACACTTCGAGTTGCATAAATCCGAATTTTGAGGTTAGCTAGACTTTGTCTATTGCTATCGATTCTCATCATCTTTGCTCAAACTTTTTTAATTGTAAAAGGAAATCATATATATGATAATCTGTGGGAGGCAAATTGGTTCAAAGTTTTCAATTGAACTGAAGTAACTCTTAATTGGTGTGACGTCAGCTAAGGGAATCAATTGCGCGGAGTCATGCTGGGATTCAAGAGGCGTAAGGAGCGCGACTGTACCTTAATCGGTGGGATACCTTTTAGGGATCAACTGCATTCAACTCTGAAGTGAATTGGTAGTAGGCTAGTGTCTGTAGCGTCTTAATACAGTTTGGTGTTCAATCTGGACTAGGTCCCTAGAGTTTTCTGCATTTCCGTTTCCTCATCAACAAAACTTCAAGTTGGCTCAACAGTAGTTAACCGAGGTAAGCTATATGAACACTCTCATATCAACCTTATTCATCTTAACCATAACTAGTTCAAATGACTCAAATTAAACTAGTTAAAAAGTTGTTCAATTGTTATATTCTCATAGAAGTATACAAGAACACAATTGAAGCAAAATCGGTTTGATTCACTCGAATCAATTCATGAACATTATAGCCACGGTTTGCAAAGAATGCATTCCTTATTATATAAATGTATTTGTTCATGTCTCAACCGACTTTAGAACTTTAACCATTCAAGTATGCATACGGGTACGCATACTTGAAATAGCCGGACCAAGTTTGGTTTTCGCCAGTATGCGAACAGGTATGCACACCTCCAAACCCAGCCGAAATTTCCGGTTACAAACCTTGCTCCAGTATGCGTACGGGTACGCTCACTTAGGTTCCCGGACTTCTCAAACCAACAGGTACGCATATGAGTATGCATATTATGGTTCTCGGACATGGATCACACATATACAAGAATGCACAACATGTTTATAATCCAATGTTGGTTAAGTGTTCTAAACTCTTATTTCAATCATTGAAACATTCTTAGAGGATGACAATAGCCGTTTTCACACACTATTAGCATCAAAGAAATTTTCAAGTTCTTGAAATAATCATAACGAAACATTCCAAGTCTACATCAAATGATTGTATCACACAAATCATGTTAGATGTTACTCGGCGATTTTAACATGATCATCTTTTGACTTTCGTCAAGAATATAAGATGAACTTGGTTGAAGCGAAAGCTTACCAACGCATATTTCGAGAAATATATAAGGGAGTTAAACTCAGCTCGAAATCTCAAATGTGTATAATCGAAAACTATAGTAATACGACTTTTGTCTCAATATAGGAGATATAGTAGATATAGACTTTCCAAGTGATAGATGAGTTTCAGTCTCCACATACCTTTTGTTGATGAAGTTCCACAAGCTCTTCTTAGTAGTTCTTCGTCTTCAATTGATGAACGCCATGAAGTCTAATGCTAACCTACACAATCTACCCTAGTTCGAGACATTATAAGTAGACTAGAAATCAAGACTTATAGTTTTGATCACTAACGTTGACAAATAAGTTTGAGATAGCAACGCTTGTGAGTTCGACCGAGCAGTGCTCTAACAATCTCCCCCTTTGTCAATTTTAGTGAAAAAACTATCAATACATATGGATTACAAATAAATAAACTTTGTAGCTTCTTATCCAAATGCTTGATCTCCTTGGTTCTTCAACATTACTCGAAATCTTCGTCACTTCCAAGTATTCCAATGATTCCAAATGTGTTCAAATCAGCATCATCGTTGTTGAAGATCCGTAGCTATAACAATGAGAAAACAGTTGCTCTCAATCATTGTTATACGGTGTCATAGTATCATTATACAACATCAAAGTCCAATTGTATCACAACTTTGACAACAATACTATTGTGATATGTATCACTCCCCCTTAGTCAATACTTCATCTCAATATGAAAACCACTCCCCCTTATATAATGATCTGTAACCATATGTATTTGTAGTGTGAACTACACATTAATTCTCCCCCTTTTTGTCAATATAAATTGGCAAAGGTACGAAAACTAGTGGGATCCTCATGAAATTTTCATAGAGATACTTCATGACTAAAACAGAATAACATACCAACTTGTGTAGATGCCATCAAATAGCCGAAACTAAATGCATTCATCAAGGAGTTTATAAAGATACAAGATAACCCCTACTTTATTCCACAGCCGCAATCCCCACAAAGATCTGACAATTAAGCACAAATTCAAATAAGAACTCTCCCCCATAAAATGTCATTCCCGAAAGAACAACAAGAGCGAGCTTACTTTTACAATAAAAAAATGATTTCTTTGCACATTAACAAATCACATGAAACATGAATTTGTTTCCAAAAACTCAACTAAATTAACCACAAGAGAACCTGAAAAAGTAGGGGTATAACAACCTCACCCAATATTTCGCTTAGCAATATGTATGGACTAACTCCAATATACTTTAAAAAGAATCAACTAGACAGTTAGACTCAATCTTAATAAAAAGTATATCAAAGAGTTATATCTCACTTTCTCAATTCAATCCGCAATCAAACAAATGGAAATTTGCGAGCCTGATTGAATACAAGAGAAATAACTTGAACGGTACTAAAAACCAATGTTCAAGTATCAATCAATTTCAATCAACAACCAAAGGTCGGATTTACCAATTGATCGATTCAACGCACAACCTGTGATATTTCAATTATATAACAATATATAATGTGGAAAAGAAATAACACAGACACCAGAAGTTTTGTTAACAAGGAAACCGCAAATGCAGAAAAACCCCGGGACCTAGTCCATATTTGAACACCACATTGTATTAAGCTACTACAGACACTAGCCTACTACAAAGCTAACTTTAGTCTGGACTGTAGTTGAACCCTAATCAATCTCACACTGATTCAAGGAACAGTTGCGTTCCTTACGTCTCTGATCCCAGCAGGATACTACACACTTGATTCCCTTAGCTGATCTCACCCACAACCAAGAGTTGCTACGACCCAAAGTCGAAGACTTGATGAACAAATATGTATCACACAGAAAAGTCTATTGAATAGATATGAAAAAGCGGGGGTCTAACAACCTCACCCAATATTTCGCTTAGCAATCTGTATGGACTAACTCCAATATACTTTTAAGAGAATCAACTAGACAGCCAGACTCAATCTTAATAAAAAGTATATCAAAGAGTTATATCTCAATTTTTTGATTCAATCCTCACTCAAACAAATATAAATATGCGAGCCTGATTGAATACAAGAGAAATAAAATGAACGGTACCAAAGACCAATGTACAAGGATCAATCGATTTCAATCAACAACCAAAGGTTGGATTTACCAATTGATTGATACAACGCACAACCTGTGATATTTCAATTATATAACAAAATATAATGCGGAAAAGAAATAACACAGACACCAGAAGTTTTGTTAACGAGGAAACCGCAAATGCAGAAAAACCCCGGGACCTAGTCCAGATTGAATACACACTGTATTAAGCCGATACATACACTAGCCTACTACAAACTAGCTTTGGTCTGTACTGTAGTTGAACCCCAATCAATCTCACACTGATCTAAGGTACAGTTACGCTCCTTACGTCTCTGATCCCAGCAAGATACTACGCACTTGATTCTATTAGCTGATATCACCCACAACTAAGAGTTGCTACGACCCAAAGTCGAAGACTTTAATAAACAAATCTGTATCACATAGAAAAGTCTACATGAATAGATAAATATGTCTCCCATATAAATACCTACGTGTTTTGTTCCGTCTTTTGATAAGTCAAGGTGAACAGGAACCAATTGATATACCGGACTTATATTCCCAAAAAACAGCCTAACAATATCAATCACCTCACAATAATCTTAATCGTTTAGCGAAACAAGATATTGTGGAATCACAAACGATGAGACGAAGGTGTTTGTGACTACTTTTCTATCTTGCCTATCGGATAAATTAATCTCAAGACAATCTTACGATTGCACTCAATCACGATAGAAACAGCAAGATCAGATCACGCAACTACAGAAAAAATAGTTGGGTCTGGCTTCACAATCCTAATGAAGTCTTCAAGTCGTTAACCTACAGGGTTTCGTGAAAAACCTAAGGTTAAAGGAGAATCGACTCTAGCTTATACAACTAGTATCACACAGGAGGTGTAGGGATTAAGTTTCCCAGTTGCTAGAGTTCTCCTTTATATAGTCTCCAAATCAGGGTTTGCAATCTAAGTTACCCTGGTAACAAAGAATTCAACATTCACCGTTAGATGAAAACCTGATTAAATTAAAGTTAATATCTTTCATCTGTTAGATCGAACTTAGATTGTTATACACAAATGAAATGCACCTTCATTTAGGTTTGGGTAACCGTACCTAAACGTGTACACCTAGTCGGTTCAACAATAGTTAACCAATGGTTAGCCATATGAGCACTTTCATATCAACCTTATTCATCTTCACCATAACTAGTTCAAGTGACTAAAATGAACTAGTTAGAGAGTTGTTCAATTGCTTAGATCTTATAGAAGTATACAAGACACAATTGAAGCAAAATCGATTTTGATTAACTCGAATCAATTCATGAACATTATAGCCACGGTTTGCAAAGATTTCATTCCTTATTATATAAATGTTTTAGTTCATGAACCAACCGATTTTAGAAAGTAACCTACTTAAGTATGCAAATGGGTACGCATACCTAAGTGGTCGGACCGAGTTTGGTTACGCCAGTACGCGTATGGGTGCGCATGCCAATTCACATTTCCGAATTCCAGCAGAAATTCACGGATGTGAAACTTCCGCCAGTATGCGTACGGGTACGCATACTTGCCCGAAATTCCAACAACCGCCGGTACGCGTACGGTTACGCATACATTAGGTTCCCGATTTTTGACTTTTACACAAATGTGAGAACACACTATGTTTATATACAAACATGGTTACTTGATCTAAACTCTCATTTCAATCATTGAAACTTTCTTAGAGGATGTTATAATAGTTGTTATTCACAAACTATTTTCATCAAAGCGATTTTCAAGTTATTGAAATAATCAACATGAGTTTCGTCACGAGTAAAGATGAACTTGGCCAAAGCGAAATCTTACCATCACATATTTCGAGAAATAGATAAGCGAGATAAACTCGGCTCGAAATAGCAAATGTGTATAATTGAAATCTATATAGGAATATGACTTTTGTCTCAAAATAGGAGATAGAATAGATAGACTTTTGAGTGATAGATAAGTTCAAGTCTCCACATACCTCTTTGTTGATGAAGTTCCACAAGTTCCCTTGAGTAGTTCTTCGTCTTCATTCGATGAACGCCGTGGAGTCTAAGGCTCAACTACACTTATTATCCTAGTCTAAGACTTAGCTATAAGTAGACTAGAAATCAAGACTTATAGTTTTAGCAACTAAACTTGACAAACAAGCTTGAGATAGCAACGCTTGTGAGTTCGACCGAGCAGTGCTCTAACAATCTCCCCCTTTGTTAATTTTAGTGACAAAACTATCAATACATATGGAATATAAAATAAATAAACTTTGTAGCTTCTCATCCAAATGCTTGATCTCCTTGGTTCTTCAACATTACTCGAAATCTTCGTCACTTCCAAGTACTCCAATGATTCTAAAGGTATTCAATTCAGCATCCTCGTTGTTGAAGATCCGTAGCCATTACAATAAAAAAACAATAGCTTTCAATCATTGTTATACAGTGTCATAGTATTATTACACAACATCAAAGTTCAATTGTATCATAACTTCGACAACAATACTATGGTGATATGTATCACTCCCCCTTAGTCAATACTTCATCTCACATGAAAACCACTCCCCCTTACATAATGATCCTAAAACCATATGTATTTGTAGTGTGAACTACACATTAATTCTCATTTTTTTTGTCAATAAAATTGGCAAAGGTACGAAAATTAGTGGGATCCTAATAAAATTTCCATAGAGATACTTCATGACCAAAAAAAAGCACATATCAATTTTTTTAAATGCAATCATATAGCTGAAACTAAATGCATTCATCAAGGAGTTTATAAAGATACAAGATAACTCCTATAATATTCCACAGTCGCACTCCCCACAAAGATTTGGCAATTAAGAACTCTCCCCCATAAAATGTCATTCCCGAAAGAACAACAAGAGCGACCTTACTTTCACAAGAAAAGAAGGATTTCTTTGGACATTAACAAATCACATGAAACATGAATTTGTATCCAAAAATCTCAATTAAATTAACCACAAGAGAACCCATGATTAATTTAATCGGAAATGCTCACATAAGAAAACTTACGGAGCCGCTCAGTATTTACATAAAAATATGGATCAGAGAAGATCAATACTACGGAATAAACAAAGATTCATTCTATTTTTGATCACTATTTGCACAATGATATATAATAGACTTTATCTTTGTAAACAAAAGTTCATCTTATCTTCCATCAATATTTGCATAATGACATAATAGGCTTAACTTTTGTTTGTCAAATGTTCATTCAATCTTTTATCAATACTTGCATACTGACATATGAAAGACTTAACTTTTGACCACGTATGGGATAATCAAAGTTCACGGACGCAAACATACATATCCCATAACAAGTTGCAATATATAAAATCATAAAGATTAATACTGCAACATCATCTTCCAAATAAACTTTAAAATTTAAATAAATAAATCTAAAAACATTGCAAGATGAAAATCGTTGGAAATAGCTATGTGTACTCACAATAATGGCTATTCCAAACCCTAGTTATCATTCTCAAAACACAAGAATAAATTCTCATAAGAAGTTTCCTAGATATTATAGAGCTTTCTCAGAGCATCTACTGAGAATTCCTTCTCATTATTGAAAAACCCATTGATTATGGGATCGTTCAATTCCTCTAAATCTTCATAAATATCAGTTAACTCACTAAGTTCTCTTCTTAGCTCACGCAAGGTGTTCTTTGATAGATACAACATTTGTTGATAGTGAGTTATGTTTTTTAAAGAGGAAAAAATTTGAGATTTTAAATCATTTCGTTTGCTGATGAAATCTTTCACCATACCTCTAAAGTTACTATCAAAATGACAAATTGACAAGAGGCAGTTAGAGGAAGAACCTTCTCCATCATTTGTAGATCTCTCTTTCTTCTTCCTTGAGGAAGTGATTCCTTCACACAGATACATATTAACTGCTTTGACTGCATCCCTTTTTGAGGTACCTTTGGTTACAGGAGCCATGAAACTGTATCTTTCAAGGAGGAAATAGGTGAAGGAATTTGATTACAAATTATTATAAATAGACTTATGGACACCCAAACCCTAAAAGAACTTTGAACAAGTCTTTCATGGTTTATTATCCATTATCCACAGTATTAGGATAATATTTTCTTAACAAAAATAAGAAGAAAAAAACAAATAAAAAACTTGAGCCACCTTGATGCAAACCTCATTTTCTCAAGTTAAAGATGAGGATACGGAAATCACTGGTATTAGATAGTGACGGAGTGAGCCGCTCACATCTTTTACCACCTAGTGGCATATCAAGGTTTGTTGTATAAACAGGTTTCTTACCTCGTCCGAATCTGGTACTACTGGATTTTTCAGGAAAACCTTGTTGATTATCCAAAGTCAGATTCATCCTTTGCATGTTCTTTTGAAGATTTGCAATTCTTTTGTTGTTCCTCTTGAATCTCCAACACGTGCTTTGAACATGATTTGTATTTCCACAAAACGAACAAATCAATAAAGATTTTTTGTTATGCTGAATTGCCTCCTGTTTATCACAACATTCAACATATATTGTTCCAGCATCAGTCGGAACAACGGAGTTGTTTGTGCTTACAGTTTTGCTTTTAAACCCTAAACCATTTGTGTTCCCAAAGGACTTCTGACCGAATAACATTGCTGAGATTTTTTCAGAATTTCCAGATAACCTTTGCAGGTCATCCTTAAGAGTATTAATCTCTTTTTCCTTTAGAGACATGGTTCTTGTGAATTCATCATTAAGAAAATCTATCTCAAGAATTTTCACTTGGAGCGATGATTCAAGTTTCTTCAACGAAGCCTTTAGTTGAAGATTTTCTTGGTGAAGTTCTTTACTTTTATTCAAGAATTCAGAAATCTCTGTGTCAGACTCAAGTTATGAAATAGAATTTGAGTAGGCGGAGTTTTCTGCCGCAAAAGCTGAAAGTTCATTTCGCTCATCAGAAGTATCCAAGACGTTGATAGACAGGGAAGATTTCTCTTGTATTGAATCATCTGAAGCAAAAACTGGATAGAGACGTTTACCACATCTTTTCCCTCCTTTTACAAACTCTTTGATCTTTTCTGTTATCAGTGATTTATAAAAATCATGACTGGAACAATATTCATCAGCCCAAGACAAGTTAGAAGATTCACTTGTGTTGGTCACAACATTGAACGCAGATGTTCTGACTGTGTTCTGATCAAGATCAAAAACCTTTAACTTTCCAATCAGAGTATTTCTGGAAAGTACATCAAGGTTATTTCCTTCAATAATGGTGTGTTTTTTAGAATCGTATCTAGATGGCAGAAATAATTTTCATCACAATGTCCTTTTCAGGAATAGTCTTACCCAATGCAAAAGATGCATTAACACTTTCAGACACTTTGTGATAAAACTCATCAAATGAATCTTCATCTGCCGTACGAAGGTTTTCCCAATCATAATTTAGGTTTTGAAGCCTAGTTTTTTTTCACAGGTATTCCCCTCAAATACGGTTTCTAAGATATCCCAAGCTTCTTTAGACCGAGTGCACGTAATCACATGTGCTGAAGATCTGGGGTAATGGCATGTATGATTTCATTTAAGCTGTCAGAATTTTGCTTCGCAGCAAGGATTTCTTATGGACTATATCTACCAATATCCTTAGGTATAGATACACCGCCTTCTGTATTAACCGGAGGATCATAGCCATTAACAACACGTACCCATGTTTGAAAATCACGAGCTTAAAGAAAAGCACGCATAACGATTTTCCACAAAAGGTAATTCGATCCATCGAAGACTGGTAGTACATTTATGGAGATACAATTTCCGTCCATAGAGTCAGATCGCTACAAACACAGACTTATGAGGTCTTAAACGTGTTTGCCTGCTCTGATACCAATTGAAAAAGTGGGGGTATAACAACCTCACCCAATATTTCGCTTAGCAATCTGTATGGACTAACTCCAATATACTTTCAAGAGAATCAACTAGACAGTTAAACTCAATCTTAATAAAAAGTATATCAAAGAGTTATATCTCACTTTCTCAATTCAATCTGTAATCAAACAAATAGAAATTTGCGATCCTGATTGAATACAAGAGAAATAACTTTAACGGTACCAAAGACCAATGTTCAAGGATCAATCAATTTCAATCAACAACCAAAGGTTGGATTTACCAATTGATCGACTCAACGCACAACCTGTGATATTTCAATTATATAACAAAATATAATACGGAAAAGAAATAACACATACACCAGAAGTTTTGTTAACGAGGAAACCGCAAATACAGAAAAACCTCGGGACCTAGTCCAGATTTGAACACCACACTGTATTAATCCGCTACAGACATTAGCCTACTACAAAGCTAACTTCAGTCTGGACTGTAGTTGAACCCTAATCAATCTCACACTGATTCAAGGTACAGTTGCGTTCCTTACGTCTATGATCCCAGCAGGATACTATGCACTTAATTCCCTTAGCTGATCTCACCCACAACCAAGAGTTGCTACGACCCAAAGTCGAAGACTTGATAAACAAATCTGTATCACACAGAAAAATCTATTGAATAGATAAATCTGTCTCCCATAGATATACCTACAAGTTTTGTTCCGTCTTTTGATAAATCAAGGTGAACAGGAACCAATCGATAACCCGGACTTATATTCCCGAAGAACATCCTAGTATTATAAATCACCTCACAATAATCTTAATCGATTAACGAAACAAGATATTGTGGAATCACAAACGATGAGACGAAGGTGTTTGTGACTACTTTTCTATATTGCCTATCGGAGATAAAAATCTCAAGCCAATCTTACGATTGTACTAAATCACGATAGAAACGGCATGATCAGATCACGCAACTACAGATAAAATAGTTGGGTCTGGCTTCACAATCCCAATGAAGTCTTTAAGTCGTTAACCTACATGGTTTCGTGAAAAACTTAAGGTTAAAGGAGAATCGACTCTAGCTTATACGACTAGTATCACACAGGAGGTGTGGGGATTAGGTTTCCTAGTTGCTAGAGTTCTCCTTTATATAGTCTCCAAATCAGGGTTTGCAATCTAAGTTACTTTGGTAACAAAGCATTCAATATTCACCGTTAGATGAAAACCTGATTAAATTCAAGCTAATATCTTTCAACCGTTAGATCAAGCTTAGCTTGTTATACACAAATGAAATGTACCTTCATTTAGGTTTGGGTAACCGTACCAAAACATGTACAACTAATCGGTTAAACAATAGTTAACCAATGGTTAACCATATGAGCATTTTCATATCAACCTTATTCATCTTCACCATAACTAGTTCAAGTGACTCAAATGAACTAGTTAGAGAGTTGTTCAATTGCTTAGATCTTCTAGAAGTATACAAGACACAATTGAAGCAAAATCGATTTTGATTCACTCGAATCAATTCATGAACATTATAGACACGGTTTGCAAAGATTGCATTCCTTATTATATAAATGTTTTAGTTTATGAAAAACCGATTTTAGAAAGTAACCTACTTAAGTCTGCAAATGGGTACGCATACCTAAGTGGTCGGACCGAGTTGTGTTATGCCAGTACGCGTACGGGTGCGCATACCAATTCACACTTCCAAACTCCAGCAGAAATTCACGGACGTGAAACTTCCGCCAGTCTGCGTATGGGTACGCATACTTTCCTGAAATTCCAACAACCGCCGGTACGCGTACGGGTACGCATACTTTAGGTTCCCGATTTTGGACTTTTACACAAATGCGATAACACACTATGTTTATATCCAAACATGGTTACTTGATCTAAACTCTAATTTCAATCATTGAAACTTTCTTAGAGGATGTTATAATAGTTGTTATTCACAGACTATTTTCATCAAAGCGATTTTCAAGTTATTGAAATAATCAACATGACTTTAGTCACAAGAGATGAACTTTGCCAAAGCGAAAGCTTACCAACACATACTTCGATAAATAGATAAGCGAGATAAACTCGGCTCGAAATAGCAAATGTGTATAATTGAAGTCTATATAGTAATACGACTTTTGTCTCAAAATAGGAGATAGAATAGATAGACTTTTGAGTGATAGATAAGTTCAAGTCTCCACATACCTCTTTGTTGATGAAGTTCCACAAGTTCCCTTGAGTAGTTCTTCGTCTTCATTCGATGAACGCCATGGAGTCTAAGGATCAACTACACTTACTATCCTAGTCCGAGACTTAGCTATAAGTAGACTGGAAATCAAGACTTTTAGTTTTGGAAACTAAACTTGACAAACAAGATTGAGATACCAACGCTTGCGAGTTCGACCGAGCAGTGCTTTAACAGAACCCATGAATAATTTAATCGGAATGCTAACATAAGAGAACTTATGGAGCCGCACAGTACATACACAAAGATTTGGATCAGGGAAAGACCAATACTGCGGAATAATCAAAGATTCATTCTACTTTTCATCACTATTTGCACAATGACATATAATATACTTAATCTTTGTAAGAAAAAGTTAATAATTTCTTCCATCAATATTTGCATAATGACATAAAAGGCTTAACTTTTGTAGTCAAAAGTTCATTTTATCTTTTATCAATACTTTCATATCGACATATAATAGAGTTAACTTTTGAACAAATATGGGACAGTCAAGGTTCACGGACGTAAACAACATATCCCGTAACAATTTGCAATATATAAAACCATAAAGATTAATACTGCAAAAATCATCTTCCAAATAACTTAGAATTTAAATAAATAAATCTAAAAACATTACAAGATGAAAACATTGGCAATAGCTATGTGTACTCACAATAATGGCTATTCCAAACCCTAGTTATCCTTCTTAAAAACACAAGAATAAATTCTCATAAGAAGTTTCCTAGACATCAAGACAAACTCTTAATGCACATATAAGATGGTTTGTCCTTAATGGGTAGAATCAATCTTTTTTGCACGGATTTAAACTAAAAATAGTTACAAAAGGCAATTAAAAATATTTTCTTAACAAATAAGAACATACAAAGTCATTAATGACCATGCACCATAGTTCATATAAGATGATTTTGAACATTCAAGAATCACATAGCAATGCGTACTACTGCCAATTCTTCAACTTCCTTCTTTGTGATTCACCAACTACATTCTATTAAAAGATACAAATGAGCTTAGAAGAGTGGTACTCCAAGAATCCAAGTGCCCAAGTCCAAGAGAAGTGGAACAAGTGCGACGAAACGGAGCAAAACACTCAAAAACAAGAGACGGGACAAAGACCAATCTTAACTCATCCAAATTCAAAAATTATCATCTCCATTTTTAATATAATTCAAAGAGGAAGATAATTCAAAAAGAATGAGGTCATTCCGAGTTCGGACGAAAAAAATACGGCCAAAACAGGTTTACCGAATATCGACGTCTACAGGCAAGTATGCATACGGGTTTGCAAACGAATTTTCATGACCTGGAGCAGTATGCAAATGGGTATGCGTACTAAATTCCCTGGATTTTGATTTTAAATGATGGTATGCATACCTAGTATATGTACCATGAAGTCCAAACATCCCGAACTACTATTTCAAACCTAAACATTTAAGAACCTTAAACACAGATCAAGTTAGGTAGAAATGAACAATAAGCAAGGTACATGAATCATTATAAGTACTCTAAGAAAATAAAAACACAAATATTGCTCAAGTTTATATACATACCTTTATAGAAGAATCCAATCGAATTCTATAGCCTTACCGAACATAATATGTGTGCCCCAATTATCGTGCTTCCCTCACCGTATACATAGCAGGGCATTCCTTGGTGAGGATGCACTTACAATATAATCAAGTTGTGTTGAAGTGAACAATATCTTGCTCACCACAAGTGACTTTTGTATTATCATGAAAGAGATCTCTTTTAGAACCTTGCACATCCAAATCCATCTTTCCAAAGAAATTTTTAAGTTCCAACATCATGGATACTACCTTCTCCATAGTCATGGAATTTTCTGGGAGATCATTCCTTTTCACACTCAAAACATCATTGACTTTCTTTGGTATCCACTTCTAAGTGCGTTTAGGAACAACCGGAACCTTCTTCCCATTACTCTCTTCAAGAATTCTCGGAAGTGAATTGGATTGACTATTCTTTTGCAAGTTAGTCTTTCTCCAATTGGGAGCATCGGATCCTGTCTTCGTCTTTACGAAGTTATCCTTTTGATAACCATTACGATTGTGAAAAAGATTCGTATGACGTTTATAGGCAAATCTAGGTTTATAACAGCACTGATTCCTTTGCCTAAAGGTTGGACAGTTACAACCTGTAACGTTAAGGGATCTTGGTTTCACAACTTCTTGTGATGCCCAAACAAGAACATCATGAAGTTTCTCATTCCTTATATGGAAACGACATCTCCTTTTCAGGTGACCTCCTTTATTTCCGCAATAGTGGCAAACATAAGGAATGTTCTTACCTCGATCCATGTGTGCTGATTTTGGAGGTTGATATACTTTGCTCTTTTGAACCTTAACTGCCGGTGAAGGTATTTCACTTTTTCCATCAGTGGAAACCTTTGGTGAGAAGAAACACAAGCCTTGAATTTTTTTACCTCTTTGCTAATACTTGGAGCATCTATTCCCTTATAGGCCAATCCTCGTGTATCACGATGATTTTTACTTGCTCCTAGCATAGTGGTTAATTTACTTGAACTAGTATTGAACTTTTTCAAGTCATCTTCCAATATCTTGATTTTATCAAGAGCAGCAGCTAAATCAGCCTCAAGGCGTTTTTCTCGAGCGATAAAAGCGCTTTCTCTGTCATCAAAACTTGCTTGCCGAGGGTTAATTCTTCCTTCAATTTCTGCAAGTTTCTCTTCCAACAAGAAGTATTTTTGATAAAAACGATCACATTCAAGTGACTTTCTACTCAGGTTTTCCTCGGCATCTTTGAGGACCGATTCGCAAGAGCGATTCCGATCATAAAGACCTTCATAAATCCTTTTCAGTTTCTTGTTTTCTCGACAGAGAGGAGTCAGAAGAGGTGTTACATGAGAAGTTGTAATCTTCTTCATTTTCAACGAATCCAAAAACTTAACATACTCTGAGACTTCCTCAACATCTCTATCAATATTTGAATCACCTTCATCAGAAAGTTCATCCAACTGTTCTTCTAGGAGTGTTTCCCAATCAACAGTTTTTACATCAAGAGAATGTTTAGATATTGACTTAGATGTGACAGTTCCATCTTTTATAGGTCGTTCAGAACTAGTTCTTTTCTGTAAATGTCGAACTTTTTCTTTAGAATCAACTTCTTAGGAGATGAGTTAAATTTACATACCTCTGAAGGATTCGACTTTAGAACAAGTTTGAGCTTGTTTGCTAATCGATTTTCTCTCTGTTGCAGTTTGTTGACATATCTTACTTTATGCTTGTACTTAAAACAACTAGAGAGTTCATGACCATTAATAGTACAATAAGAACATGTCAATGTGGAGGACGGCTCAGGCACCATAGATGAACATGCTGCTAAACAAAATGAAGTACCTGAAACATGTGAGATAGAATTTTCAGTAGTAAGAGTAAAAGTCCATATAGTTATACGACTTAGTCCCATTAGAAGATAGAATAGAATAGACTTCTGAGTGATAGATAAGTTTTAGTCTTTACATTCCTTTTGTTGATAAAGTTCCTCCAAGCTCCTCAGTAGATCTTCTTCTTAAATTGGTGAACGCCGTGAAGTCTTTACATTCCTTTTGTCTAAAGCTCAACTACACATTCTATCCTAATCCGAGACATAGCTATAAGTAGACTAGAAATCAAATATATAGTTTTGATCAACTAAACTTGACAAACAAGCTTGAGATAACAACGCTTGCGAGTTTGACCGAGATGTGCTCTAACAATTCCACATTAACCGCACAAAAAGTTACTTCTGTCTTTAATGACCCCAGCTGGATAGTCATTGTAATTTCTCCTTATGTCTTAGAAGCCACATAATTGAACCCATAAATATTTTAGGTGGATGGAATAAGCTATGAGTCGTTATATCCCATTGTCTTGAAAGTATGGTATAAGAGAATGTCTACCGAGCTTCCTGGATCAACTAATATTCTGTCTATCGCCAATTTTTTCATTTCTATGGTTTCATCTTCTTCCCACTTTGAGTGCAGTCCAATGGTTAGAGTGACAACAAGGGGTCCGTATGTGACTCTCCTCCCCTAAGGACATCTTTTGCTGTAAACGAGATTGGTTGCTTCTGCCACTCCTAAAGAGGTGAAATCTTTGCTACGTTATGGATTTCCTTACTATTGTAGTCACGCTTGTCAACTCTTTTTAACATATTATCATGAAAGTTTTCGATGCTCCTTGATGAGTGTATGATTAAGTTGCAGTTTAGGTATCTAGCATCCCTTTCTACCTCGATGAGAAGCGTTCGATCTTTTTGATTTCCTTATGGTTGTTGAATCTCTTGTTACATTGGTAGTGGTGGTGTTAGAGCACTGCTCGGTCGAACTCGCAAGCGTTTATATCTCAAGCTTGTTTATCAATGTTAGTGATCAAAACTATAAGTCTTGATTTCTAGTTTACTTATAGCGATGTCTCGGACTAGGATAAATTGTGTAGTTGAGCATAAGACTTCACGTCGTTCACCATTTGAAGACGAAGAACTACTAAGGAGAGCTTGTGGAACTTCATCAACAAAAGGTATGTGGAGACTAAAACTCATTTATCACTTGGAAAGTCTATTTCTACTCTATCTCCTATATTGAGACAAAAGTCGTATTGCTATATAGTATTCGATTATGCACATTTGAGATTTCGAGTTGAGTTTAACTCGCTTACATATTTCTCGAAATATGTGTTGGTAAGTTTTCGCTTTGACCAAGTTCATCTTATATTCTAGACGAAAGTCAAAAGATGATCATGTGAAAATCGCCGAGTAACATCTTACATGATTTGTGTGATACAATCATTTGGTGTAGACTTGGAATGTTTCGTAATGATTATTTCAATAACTTTAAAATTACTTTGATGCTAATAGTTCGTGAAAACAACTATTGTCATCCTCTAAGAATGTTTCAATGATTGAAATAGAGTTTAAAACACTTAACCATTATTGGATTATGACCATAGTATGTGTTCTTGCATATATGTAATCCATGTCCGGGAACCATAGTATGCATACCCGTATGCGTACCTGTTGGTTTGGGAAAATCTGGGTACCTAAGTACACATACCGGTACGCGTACTGGTGTAAGGTTTGGGTCCGGGAATTTCTGCTGAGTTTGTAGGTATGCGTACCCGTTCGCATATTGGCAAACCCAAACTTGGTCCGGCTACTTAAGTATGCGTACCCGTTTGCATACTTGAGTAGTTAAAGTTCTAGAATCTATTGTGACATGAAAAAATACATTTATATAATAAGGAATGCAATCTTTTGCAAACTGTGGCTATAATGTTCATGAATTGATTCGAGTGAATCAAACTGATTTTGCTTCAATTGTTTTCTTGTATGCTTCTATGAGAATATAGCAATTGAACAACTCTATAACTAGTTTCATTTGAGTCATTTGAACTAGTTATGGTTAAGATGAATAAGGTTGATATGAAAGTGTTCAATTAGCTAACTTTGGTTAACTATTGTTGAGCCAACCTAGTGTACACGTTTAGGTACGATTACTCAAACCTAAATGAAGGTACATTTCATTTGTGTATAACCAGCTAAGTTCGATCTAACAGTTGAAAGATATTAGCTTTAGTCTAATTAGGTTTTCATCTAACGGTGAATATTGAATACTTTGTTACCAAGGTAACTTAGATTGCAAACCCTGATTTTAAAACTATATAAGGGAGAACTCAAGGAACTGGGAAACCTAATCCCCACACCTTCTGTGTAATACCAGTTGCGACTAGAGTCGATTCTCATTTAACCTTAGGTTTTCTCCAAAACCCTGTAGGTTAACGACTTGAATACTTCATTTGGATTGTGAAGCCAGACCCAACTATTTTCTCTGTAGTTGCGTGTTCTGATCTTACTTCTACTATCGTGATTGAGTATTATCTTTGCTAAGATTTCCTTGAGATTTATCTCCGATGGGTAAGATTAAAAGTAGTCACAAACATCTTCGTCTCATCGTTTGTGATTCCACAATATCTTGTTTCGCTTTCATACGATAAAGATTATTGTGAGGTGATTGATAATACTAGGTTGTTCTTCGAGAATATAAGTCCGGTTTATCAATTTGTTCTTGTGCAACTTGATTTATCAAAAGACGGAACAAAACTCATAGATATTTCTATGGTAGACAGATTTATCCATTCCAATATACTTTTCTGTATGAGGCAGATTTGTTTATCAAGTCTTCGACTTTTGGTCGTAACAACTCTTAGTTGTGGGTGAGATCAGCTAAGGGAATCAAGTGCGTAGAATCCTGCTGGGGTTCAGAGACGTAAGGAGCGCAACTGTACCTTGATCAGTATGAGATTGATTAGGGCTCAACTACATTCTAGTCCGAAGTTCATTGGAAGTAGGCTAGTGTCTATAGCGGCTTAATACAGTGTGGTGTTCAAAGCTGGACTAGGTCCCGAGGTTTTTCTGCATTTGCAGTTTCCTTGTTAACAAAATTTATGGTGTATTTGTTATTTCTTTTCCGTATTATAATTTGTTATATAATAGAAATATCACAGGTTGTGCGTTAAGTTCAATTAGTTCTTGAATCCGACCTTTGGGTTGTTGATTAAATTGATTGACACTTGGATATTGGTTTGTGATACCATCCAAGTTATTTCTCTTATTCAATCGGGCTCGCAAATTCCTATTTGTTTGATTGCAGATTGAATTGAGAAATAGAGATATAACTCTTTGATATACTTTTCCATAGATTGAGTCTGATTGTCTAGTTGATTCTCTTAAAAGTATTTAAGAGTTTGTCCATTCAGATTTCCAAACGAAATATTGGGTGTGGTTGTTTGACCCCCGCTTTTTCAATTGGTATCAGAGCAGGCAAACACGTTTAAGACCTTATAAGTTTGTGTTTGTAGTGATCTGAATATGGATGATATTGTCTCTGAAAACGCTTCACCAGAAATGGATAAACTCAACTTCGAGCGTGTTTTAGAAACCATCGATAAGATTCAAAATCCTGAGTTAAAAAACTTCATCAATAATCTTTGTCTAGAAAAGCATCGTTTGATAAGGAAAATTGATGGACTTCATTGCGAGATTTATATCAAAAAATCTGATCTTCGAGAACGTTCTGAAGAGGTTGTTGATCTCCAAAAGAAGTTGGATGAACAAATCTGGATCAACTCTGATCTTGTTGCAGAAATTGCAAAACTTAAGGATTTAAAACCTGTAAAGTCATCTTCAATGGATTTGGCTAACTCCTCTAATTCTTCATTAAAGAATTGTCGTAAGTCAGGTTATAAGCGAGGTTTGGGCTTTGTGAAACCTGATGATGCTCAGAATTCTTCGAACAAGGATAAAGATGTTGGTACATGTCTGTTTTGTGGTTCTCATGATCACTTCCAACATGTATGCTTGCCTTTTAAGAAGAAATTAAAAGTTGCAAGTGATCTTCACAAGAAAGCTGTACAACTTTTGTCGACTCTTAAAAGACATTCAATACTAATAAGAAAACCTAATATGGTTAGTAGTGCTAGTATGTGAGTTTTTGCTCTAAAATCAACATCACCCTTTCAATGGTTCCTTGATAGTGGATGTAGCAGACATATGACTGGAGATCTCTCATGGTTTGTCAACTCATGCGATTTTGACGGGGGTCTAGTAATATTCGGAGATGGGAGCTGCTGCTACATAAGAAAGAAGGGGACGATCAAATTACCTGGCGTTCCTGAAATCCATGATGTCATATACGTTAAAGGTATGACTGCTAATCTTCTTTCTGTCAGTCAAATTTGTGACAAAGGCCATAAGGTTGTCTTCAATGCTAATGGATGTGACATTGTAGACAAATCTGGAAAAGTGATTTTTCAAGGATCACATGGCAAAAATAACTGTTATCTTTTGGATACTCAGTTCAATAATTGTTGCAATTTGACTAAGGTGGAATCTACACATCTTTGGCATGAGCGTTTTGGTCACATCAATTATCGACTTCTAACTAAGATAATTAACAAAGAACTTGTTAGAGGTGTTCCCAAAATCAATGCTAAGATTGAAGGTGTATGTGGTGCCTTTCAAAAGGGTAAACAAACGAAAGTTCCACATAAATCATCTCGAGATATTCTCACTAAAGCTCCACTTGATTTAATTCATATGGATCTCTTCGGCCCAATTCAACAACCTACAGTGCCTGGAAAGAAGTATGCTTTGGTTATGGTAGATGATTACACCATATTCACTTGGGTGGTGTTTTTGGCTCATAAGAATGAAACCCTCAGTGAATTTAAGATTATTGTTAATAGAATCTAGAATGAACAAGGTCGCAAACTAAAGAAAATTAGAAGCGATAGTGGCACTGAATTCAAAGACACTAAGGTATTTGAATATTGTGATTCTCTGGGGATTATTCAACAATACTCACCACCCATTACTCCACAAGCTAATGGAGTTGCAGAAAGGAAGAATAGGAATATTCAGGAAATGGCAAGGGTAATGCTCCATAACAAAAACTTACCGTTAAAGTTTTGGGGAGAGGATGTCTTTACGGCATGCTACTTGATAAATCATGTTTATTTACGGTCAAAGACCTTAAACACTCCCTATGAGTTGTGGTACGGTAAGAAACCAAACTTACACTATCTCAAAGTGTTCGGCAGTAAGTGCTACATTCTAAAGGACCGTGAACAGAAAGGGAAGTTTGACTCAACAAGCGATGAAGGTATTTTTCTTGGCTATGCATCTGACAATCGTGGTTTCCGAGTTTTTAATCTCAGAACCCAAGTCATGATGGAATCTGCAAATGTTATCATTGATGATCTAAGTAATTTTCGTCATGATGACTCTCCTGCTAAACTGCCTCCAACCGAGACAATTGAGAAAATCAAAGAAATTCCAGAATCAGTAGAAGTTGTTCCAACGGTTATTGATCATGATGTTTCTAGTGATGAGGAGAAAAGCTCTAGTCAGGCTATTCCTGTTGAACAAGAACGTGCCCCTCCACGACATTTATGTGTTCAAAGGAATCATGATACTAACAGTATTATTGGAGGAAGAGATTCTACAGCTATGACGAGAGGACAACTTCAAAATATTTACAATTTTTGTTGTTATCTATCGCAAGTAGAACCAAGAAATATTGATGAAGCTCTTAATGATCCCTTTTGGATGAAGGCAATGCACGAAAAGTTGAATCAATTTCAAAGATAAGATGTATGGGAACTCGTACCTTATCCCTCCAATATCAATATTGTCGGTACTAAATGGATATTCAAGAACAAGTCTGATAAATTTGGCACCATTGTCAGAAACAAGGCTAGACTTGTCGCTCAGGGATATTCACCGATTGAAGGAATCGACTTTGACGAAACCTTTTCTCATGTGGAAAGCCTTGAGTCCATTCGATTATTATTAGCTCATGTTTGTTTTCTTAAGGTTAAGCAGTTTCAAATGGACATTATATCCGATTTCCTAAATGGAAATTTAAAGGAAGAGGTCTATGTTGCTCAACCAAAGGGATTTGAAAACCCTGATTTCCCAGATCATGTTCTTAAACTCAATAAGGCATTATATGGGTTAAAACAAGCACCTCGTGCATGGTTCGAAAAACTAACTACTTCCCTTCTTAGGAAAGGTTTTTCGATAGGTGGAGCTGATAAAACGTTGTTTACCAAATGGAGTGGGAAAGATGTGTTATTGCTCAAGTTTATGTAGATGATATCATCTACGGATCAACATCTGAGAAACTTGCAAAAGACTTTCAAGTCTCTCTTGGCAAGGAGTTTGAAATGAGAAATGTTGGTGAATTAAAATTCTTTTTGGGTTTACAAATTCAACAACACAAGGATGGAATTTACTTATCCCAAGAAAAATATGCAAGAGATCTTGTCACAAGGTTCGGTCTTGATAAGTCAACTCCAAAACTAACTCCTATGCCTACCACGGGTAAACTACATCGAGATGAGAAAGGTGTAAATGTGGATCAAAAACTCTATCGATCTATTATTGGAAGCCTTTTATATCTTACAACTACTAGACCTGATATTGCTTTTAGTGTTGGTTGCTGTGCTAGGTTTCAGGCAAATCCGAAGGAATCTCATCTTGCAGCTGCGAAAAGGATCATACGATATATTAATCACACTGCCGGGTATGGTCTATCTTACACTTTTGATACTAACATTGATCTTACTGCCTATTCAGATATTGATTGGGAAGGATGTGTGGAAGACAGAAAAAGTACATCAAGGGGTTTCTACTATGTAGGATTGAATCTTGTGGCTTGGAATAGTAAGAAACAAAATTCACAATCCCTGTCTACATGTGAAGCAGAATATATCGCTACAGGCTCATGTTTTACTCAACTTCTTTGGATGAAACAAATGCTTTCCGATTATGGAATTGACACTATAAAAATGAAAATCTTTTGTGATAACTCAAGCGCGATTCGGATCACTGGGAATCCTGTTGAGCACTCAAGAACTAAGCACATTGATATAAGGAACCATTTTATTCGAGATCTCTTTGAAAATGGTATCATAAATATGGAATTTGTACCTTCAGAACAACAATTGGCTAATACTCTCACCAAACCATTAGATACTGCTACATCTCAACATTTATGGCAGTCTATTGGTGTTGTTTTGATTCATTAGTTTTTCCAAAATTCTTGCCCCTGCACTTATCTCGATCTGTTGGGCAATTGAGTTTGGAATTCAAGTTTAAGTATTACTTCAATTCTGCATTTGTTTCCAATAGTTGAATTTCTGTTAAGTATCTTAGTGTTTTGCAAAAATCCTTCTTTTCTTGTAAAAGTAAGGTCGCTCTTGTTGTTCTTTCGGGAATGACATTATATGGGGGAGAGTTCTTTTTGAACTTGTGCTTAATTGCCAAATTTTTGTGGGGAGTGCGGCTGTGGAATATTGTAGGAGTTTTCTTGTATCTTTATAAACTTCTTGATGAATACACTAAGTTTCGACTATGTGAAATCATCGAAACAAGTTGATATGTTCTCTTTTGGTCATGAAGTATCTCTATGAAAATTTCATTAGGATCCCACTATTTTTCGTACCTTTGCTAATTTATATTGAAAAAAAGGGGGAGAATTAATGTGTAGTTCACACTACAAATACATATGGTTTACGGATCATTATGTAAGGGGGAGTGGTTTTCATGTGAGATGAAGTATTGACCAAGGGGGAGTGATACATATCACCATAGTATTGTTGTAAAAGTTGTGATACAATTGGACTTTGATATTGTGTAATAATACTATGACACTGTATAACAATGATTGAGAGCAACTGTTTTCTCATTGTTATTGCTACGGATCTTCAAAAACTATGATGCTGAGTGGAACATGTTCAGAATCACTGGAGTACTTGGAAGTGACGAAGATTTGGAGTAATGTTGAAGAACCAAGGAGATCAAGCATTTTGATGAGAAGCTACAAAGTTTATTTATTTTGTAATCCATATGTATTGATAGTTTTGTCACTAAAATTGACAAAGGGGGAGATTGTTAAAGCACTGCTCGGTCGAACTCGCAAGCGTTGCTATCTCAAGCTTGTTTTTCAATGTTAGTGATCAAAACTATAAGTCTTGATTTCTAGTTTACTTATAGCGGCGTCTCGGACTAGGATAGATTGTGTAGTTGAGCATTAGACTTCACGGCGTTCATCATTTGAAGACAAAGAACTACTAAGGAGAGCTTGTGGAACTTCATCAACACAAGGTATGTGGAGACTGAAACTCATCTATCACTTGGAAAGTCTATTTCTACTCTATCTTCTATATTGAGACAAAAGTCGTATTGTTATATAGTATTCGATAATGCACATTTGAGATTTCGAGTTGAGTTTAACTCGCTTACATATTTCTCGAAATATGTGTTGGTAAGCTTTAGCTTCGACTAAGTTCATCTTATATTATTGATGAAAGTCAAAAGATGATCATGTGAATATCTTCGAGTAACATCTTACATGATTTGTGTGATACAATCATTTGGTGTAGACTTGGAATGTTTCGTAATAATTATTTCAAAAACTTGAAAATCGCTTTGATGCTAATAGTTCGTGAAAACAGCTATTGTTATCCTCTAAGAATGTTTCAATGATTGAAATAGAGTTTAAAACATTTAACCATTATTGGATTATGAACATAGTATGTGTTCTTGCATATATGTAATCCATGTCCGGGAACCATAGTATGCATACCCGTATGCGTACCTATTGGTTTGTGAAAGTCCGGGTACCTAAGTACACATACCGGTATGCATACTGGTGTAAAGTTTGGGTCCAGGAATTTTTGCTGAGTTTGGAGGTATGCATACCCGTTCGCATACCGGCGAACCAAAACTTGGTCCGGCTACTTAAGTATGAGTACCCGTTTGCATACTTGAGTGGTTAAAGTTCTAGAATAGGTTATGACATAAACTAATACATTTATATAATAAGGAATGCAATCTTTTACAAACCGTGGCTATAATGTTCATGAATTGATTCGAGTGAATCAAACCGATTTTGCTTCAATTGTGTTCTTGTATACTTCTATGAGAATGTAGAAATTGAACAACTCTATAACTAGTTTCATTTGAGTCATTTGAACTAGTTGTGGTTAAGATGAATAAGGTTGAAATGAAAGTGTTCATATAGCTAACTTTGGTTAACTACTATTGAGCCAACCTAGTGTACACATTTAGGTATGGTTACTCAAACCTAAATGAAGGTACATTTCATTTGTGTATAACAAGCTAAGTTCGATCTAACGGTTAAAAGATATTAGATTGAGTCTAATTAGGTTTTCATCTAATGGTGAATATTGAATGCTTTGTTACCAAGGTAACTTAGATTGCAAACCCTGATTTTAAAACTATATAAGGGAGAACTCTAGCAACTTGGAAACCTAATCCCCACACCTTCTGTGTGATACTAGTTGTAACTAGTGTCGATTCTCCTTTGACCTTAGGTTTTCTCCAAAACCCTGTAGGTTAACGACTTGAAGACTTCATTGGGATTGTGAAGCCAGACCCAACTATTTTCTCTGTAGTTGCGTGTTCTGATCTTACTTCTACTATCGTGATTGAGTATTATCTTTGCTAAGATTTTCTTGAGATTTATATCCGATAGGTAAGATTAAAAGTAGTCACAAACATCTTCATCTCATGGTTTTGATTCAACAATATCTTGTTTCGCTTCCATACGATAAAGATTATTGTGAGGTGATTGATAATACTAGTCTGTTCTTCGGGAATATAATTTCGGTTTATCAATTGGTTCCTGTGCACCTTGATTTATCAAAAGACGGAACAAAACTCGTAGGTATTTCCGTGGAAGACAGATTTATCTATTCCAATAGACTTTTCTGTGTGATACAAATTTGTTTATCAAGTCTTCGACTTTGGGTCGTAACAACTCTTAGTTGTGGGTAAGATCAGTAAAGGGAATCAAGTCCGTAGAATCCTGCTGGGGTTCAGAGACGTAAGGAGCGCAATTGTACCTTTATCAAGATTGATTAGGTGATGTGAATTTTAGTTGTAGTGAAAGTGGTGGTAATAGGATTCGATTCTCGAACTTGTGAAGGATAACTTTAGACTTAAATTCAAAACTAAAATAGAACAATCACTAATAATTATAGCAAACACTTACAAAGTTGATATCAATATTAAAAGAACACTGAGGCTGAGATTCCACTATTTTCCAAGTTCAAAGTGATTAAATCCAATATTTATATTTATTCAATTTTTGCGTTTAATTTGATTCTAAACTATTGCAACATGTAGATTTTCAAAATAACAAGTGTAAATCCGAAGTATAGAGCATAAAAAACCTATGGCTAAGCATGCTCTATCAAAAGAAATAACAATTGCTTAATAAAAATCATTCAAACAATTATAAATCAAGGCAAATAATCATAAAAATAATTGAAATAAAATAAATAAAATAGAATATACCACTTTTTGTTGGAAAAATAGCTTCCTCTATCGCCTCAGCAATGGGGTTTAGCTCCTCATATTAATCATAATCTCAAAATACATGTTTATGGCTCCAAAGTTGATTAAAAGGGAGAAAGGTGTTAAAGCAGCGCATTCTGTAGTTGCTGAAGGTCTAAAACAGAAGTCGGAGTTGTTGCTGAAGGGCTTCGTTGACTGCAGGAAGATGCGACCGTACCTCGTTGTCACTTAAAATAAGTCTGCCTCTGCAACTGACTCCGAGGGTCTAATGTTCTTCGTGTTCTTCTTCGCAGCAGCAGCAGAAAAGTTTCTGTACTCGACTCCAGTTGATTTTTTTTCGCTTCTCTAAGGCTCTAAACTTCTCCAAAGTGTTCCCTCCCCTTCCTTAGCCTCTCTAGAGCTTATATATATCTCACAACTTGGTTTAAACTCGATCAAAATTTGTTTTTCTTCCCCAAAAATAAATTTTTATTCTCGGCCAAGTTTTGGATATTCTAACCTGTTTAATCACTTCACCTCCTTCCTGAATTATCCAAACTATCCTCTTATGCTTCTACAAACAAATCCTTGCAAAATATAGCACGTAACTTCCAAATATAATTCGAAACTTGCCTGTTTCCATTTTTATTTTATTTTTCTTCCCTGTTTTATGAAAACCCGATCATTCAGCCCATTCTAATCGATACAAACAGATGTACCAACCCTGTTTACTCCATTCAAGTCAAGCCCAACTTAGTTTGGCGATTGAATCTCGATTAAACACTTCCAAAAATCGATCCAAAACTTGCCAGGAAGTTACGCAGGCGACATTTGGTTTTCCCGCCAAAACTAAATTTCAAACGAAGGGGATGACCTCCCCTTATCCAATCCCGGTCTGTGCTTAGCAGCTGCCTGGAAATGGGTTACCCCTTATCCAAGATGAGAGTCCGAATAGCAAATGTCCTCCTAGGTTCCTTCAACAACTTTTCGAGCTAATTTCGCCGCAAAAACCCATTTTTTCAAAAAATACCTACAAGGGATAAAATACCAAAATTAGTACAAAAATGGGAACTAACACTATACATAAAAGAGATGAAAATAGACACATAAATGCGTCTATCATTAGGGCTCAACTACATTCCAGTCCGAAGTTCATTGGTTGTAGGCTAGTGTCTATAGCGGCTTAATACAGTGTGGTGTTCAGAGCTGGACTAGGTCCCGGGGGTTTTCTGCATTTGCGGTTTCCTCATTAACAAAATTTCTGGTGTCTATGTTATTTCTTTTCCGCATTATATTTTGTTATATAATAGAAATATCACAGGTTGTGCGTTAAGTTCAATCAGTTCTTGAATCCGACCTTTGGGTTGTTGATTGAATTGATTGACACTTGGATATTGGTTTATGATACCATCCAAGTTATTTCTCTTATTCAATCGGTCTCGCAAATTCCTATTTGTTTGATTGCAGAATGAATTGAGAAATAGAGATATAACTCTTTGATATACTTTTCTATAGATTGAGTCTGACTGTCTAGTTGATTCCCTTAAAAGTATATTAGAGTTTTTCCATTCAGATTGCCGAACAAAATATTGGGTGTGGTTGTTAGACCCCCGCTTTTTCAGGTGGTAATGTTGCATGCGAGGATAGAAAGTGATTCAACTTTTATTGTTCAATTAATCTCAATATGATCCTTTGTATGTTCCTACAATCATTGGTTGAGTGTCCGTGAAATCTGTGATACACGCAGAAATCATTACTAAAAGACTTCCTGATGATGGCTATCGATTCCCAGATTTGGTGGGATAGGTATTTCCTCCATTAATATTACTGATAGACACATTTATGTGTCTATTTTCATCTCTATTGTGTATATTGTTAGTACCCATTTTTGTACTTATTTTGGTATTTTATCCCTTTGTAGGTGTTTTTGGAGAAATAGGCTTTTGCGGCGAAATTGGCTCGAAAAGTTGTTAAAGACACCTGAAAGGACATTTGCTATTCAGACTCTCACTTTGGATAAGGGGTAACCCATTTCCAAGCAGCTATTAAACACATACCGGGACTGGATAGGGGGACTCCACTTCTTCACGTTTTAGAAACAAAATTGGCCGGAAAAATGGTTTTCACGGACAGATTTTAGGGTTGGAGTTTTGATCGATTTTTATGGAGATTAAAGGGCTGAAATTGATTTGGTTTACTCCTTAGGACTACACAGGCATGGTAAAGTCTTTGGATTGAACCCAAATTGGCTAGAGATCGAATTAGAGCAAAACAGAGGTGATGGAAGTTTCGGGTATTATTTTAGGAATTTCAGGGAGACTAAAGGCAAGATTTTCTTCCCAAAGCTTGATATCTATCTAAGGAAGAGTTTAGAATCAAAAGGAAAGCTCATATACGCGTAGAAATCCTAAAACAAGAAATTGCCGCAACTTTGCCGTGAAGAGAAAGGAAGAGATTTTGGAGAGATTTAATCGGTCTTTTTGATATAAATAGGTTGGTTGGGTCATATAGAAGAGGTGTCGAAAGTTATGGGAAGTTTAGAACACCACAGAGCCGAGAAATCAAAGTTGAAGAAAACCTGCTGTTGCTGCTGCTGCTAAAGAACACGAAGAACTTCGACCCACACCGAACCGTCGCAGAAGTAGTCTTATATTCCACTACAGAAAGCTGTTATCGTTTCTGACTGTAATCGCTTTAAACCTTCAGCGACCATTACTTTCCTTACAAAAAGCTTTCTGTAACTACAGCTCATCCTTTTTTTAATAAAAACACCTTATTTGATCAATGAAATCAACTTTTGAGCATATTTCTAATATGAGGAGCTAAACCCCTTAGCCGAGGCAACGGAGGAAGCCATTGTTCCATGAAAAGTGGTATAATTCTATTTTAATTATTTTTACAATTTTTTACATGATTATTTGCAAAGAACTAATATTGAAAAATTGATTTTTATTGAGTGGTTGTGAATTGTTTTGATGGAACATGCTAGGTTTTAAAACTTTTGATGTTTCATGCTTTATGTTTACAATTATTACTTCAAGAATCCATTAGAGGAAAAATATTAGAATCATTTTAAAAGAAAGAATTGCACGAATATTGATTAGATTATATCACTTAATTGGTCAATGATGGAATCCAGAGTCTCGGTGTCTTTTTATAATTTGATACAATTTTATTTGAGTTATTTAATTTAATTTAAGTCTAAAAAAAATCCTTCACAAGTTCGAGAAACGAATCTTTTTACCACTATCTATAAATCACATCAATTACTGCTTCCGAATTTTTTTTCAATGCATGTGTTTAGTTTCGGAAGCTTTATTTCTTCAAATGTTTGCGCATTGGGTCTGCACTCTCCAAATATCTGATCATTATACCCCCCCCCCCCCCCCCCTCTGGTCATTAAACCTCCCTTGCTGGTTATCATTGTTCTCTCCATATCATTTATTTTTATATTCTCTATTAAACGTTTCTTCATCGATGCTCGACATAGCCACTTGTTTTTGCTTATTATTATTCGACGGCTCCTCTTGTTCAGTCTGGGAAGTACCACCTATCGCGTTGTTTGTTAGCGGTTGGTTGTTGCACTGCGATTTCTCTTTGCTTTTCTTCCAGTACAATGTATTCCTCTTGATATTCTCACAATTCTTTCATCTTCAACTTGTCTCTCATTCTAAATATTTGGGTGTATAACAAGTCTATTGTCCATAGCGCGTTAATGAATGCGAGGATCAAATTTCTTTCGGATATTCGCCCTGCTTGTTCGCTGCACATTGTTCTCCATCGCGTTGTCAGACTTCTCAGACTTTCTCATTGTCCCTTCCTTAAAGTAAAAATTGACTCTATTCCCGGTCTCACTAAATTGCTACTGATGTAAGTCTCTAGGAATATTCGTCGTAGTTGATTGAATGATGAAATTGAACCTTCTGGTAAGCCTCCGAACCACGCAAGAGCCTCTCCTGTCAAACGAGCTGGGAAATACTTGCAAAACACCGCTTCGTAACTTTCTCATTGAAGAAGTGTGAGCAAGTAAGCTTTGATGTGTTGAATGGCACTTCCTGTTCCATCGAATATATTGTTGTAAGTGGGTAGAGTACACTTTGAAGGGATCTTAGCACACAAGATTTGCAATGCGAATGGAGATCGTCACGCTTCTTCGATCGCTTCTTCCAACTGCATCCTTCCTCCTCCGTTGTGTTAGTTGTTCATCAACGCTATTATTTCGTCTAATTCTATTAATATAGCACGATTTATATCCGTCTCAACAGGTTGTCTTGCTTTCATGTCCTCTTCTTCTATTCTACTTCGCCTTAATACGTCCTCTAAGTTCTTCTGATCTTGTAAGATTTTTTCCATAAAAATGTGAAGATCTCGCTCTTCACTCGTTTCTCTGCGATTGCGTTGCCTTCGATGACCCTCTCCCTCGATGATCCTCCTCCTCGTTATCTTCTCTTTGGCAGCTTCACCCTCGACGTTCTTCACCTCCATCAATCTCCCTTGGTTGATGATTATCGCAATAATTTTCTTCTTTCCTCTCTCTGTGAAAGTGCTCAGAGCGATTATCTTTTCTTTCTTCTTTGCGATGGTGTTCAGAGCGATTCTCTTCTCTTTCTTGTCGCGATGTGACCTACTTCTTCTTGAGGTGCTTCGCTTGTTCTTGATTCTGAAGCGGTGCATGATCTTTCTTCATTAAGTCTTTTATTCTCCTCCATTAGTGATGTGTTTTGTCGCACAAGATTCGCCCGTTCTTCCTCTACCTCTCTCTCTATTTCTCGTTCTTCCATTAATCTCCTTCTCAACTTTTCAGTGGTCGTATTTTCTTCATCACCCGGATTTCTTGTTTCTTCATGTATTGTTTGATCATCTCTTCTTCAGTATCTGTGTCTGTTGTTTGGACAAGTCCTTTTTCATAAGTATCCATGTCAGTGTAGTCGTCTGGTTATACAGGTTGAACTTGGGATCGCACAGGTTGAGCTTGAGCACATATTTCGCCTGCAGCTGATGTTTCTCCAACCTCGTCTTTTCCTCTTCTTCTCTCTGCAACCCGTATGCTCCTTCGTGTGGATATTACATGCTCTGCTCTTGACGCTAGTCTCCACCATTTTGATGCCTAAATGTTACTTTGCTAACAGGTTACCAATACTGACTCCAAGTTATGAAACTCACTGAGTTATCACGAATTTAAAGCAATAAGTCGTAAAACTCCTAAGATTTAATGGTATCAAAACTTGAGAAAACTTGAAAACACAAGGAAACTTCAACCAAATCCAGATCTAGAAATTTTAAAACCCTAAGGTATGATAAAGACCCTAAGGTATGATGAAACTTTTAAAAGAGAAGATTATTCAACTTCTGATATTGTGAAAACAAAACAATAAAAAGCTTTTAAAATGCAAAAACAACGAAGATGATGAACTTAAACCATTTTTCAAAACAACTTAAGAGGTGAGGATAATCCTCTTACTCCTCCAAGCTGTTTCTAGCGCCAAAATATAGCTACCGGAAAACCGATAACTACACCCCTATGATCTTATGTAAATGGATCAACACAAAATAAACATGAACTCAGGTATTATCAAGAAGATGGTGATATTACAACGGAGGTTATATGAAAACCCTAGTTTTAGAACTCACACAACTTTCTCTCCAAGGCAATACTTAGACTAGAAAAGATCTTAACCCTTTTACAATGCTCTCTTGCCCCTTATATAGGCCTTTACATGATGGATGACAACTAATATTACATAGTGGGTGACAAATAATAAAGCCCTCTTTTTCACCTATTATCTCGGCTTCCTTCATGCGATATCATCGCGTTGATATAGGGAAGTCCACCTTTTCTTCGCACAGGGTGCCACACTTACCACATGAACCTTATCTTCGCTCAACTTTATTATGATGTCATCGCTGATGACTCATTAGGGTTACATCATCTTGATTCGCCCAATTAAGACAATGCGATATTTCTTTATCCACATTCCACACCCTATAATTTGCGGGCAGAAATCTCATAGCCCCCGGTTCACTACCATTCGGCACTCCCTATAATTTTTGTATTGTGAGTAGAAATCTCGTAGACCCCAATTAAGAAGCAAGGCTAAAAAAAGACACGTAAGATTCCCATCAAATTAACATCGGAAGTGTTCTAGTGAAAACATACAACCAAATTACTATATTCCAGATTTGAAACCCGAAATATACAGGCCCCGGCAAGAGTAACCTTGCAGCCAATCAAAACATTATTTCCAACATTAACCTCATTAACAAACTACAGAAGGTCTGAAGCACCAGACAGCAAAAAGAAGAACGGAAAAGGAACCATGGATGAGAATGAGTTTAAGCGCCTTCTGGATCTGTTCCCTGTTGTTCGTTCTCGTGATTACCATGTAAGTATATGTTATGTTTATCTGTCTTTATTCTCATGTCTTTTAACCTAATTTAGATACTTCTCTTTGTAATAACTTTTTGTTTTGGATTGTCAAATTCCAATCTAGGTTATAGTCCTCACTAACTAATTATATAGTTCATCGATATTCATAGGTTTCCAAGAATATATAGAGGAAACAAACAAACAAAAAAAATCAAAATTTGAGTAGGTAAAAAGGTGCATCTAATTAGGTTTTATTTCTGAATCTGTTCTGAGTTTTCTTTGGTGTAACAAAACTTAGGAATGACAACAATGTTTCTTTGTAACTTTCAGTTTTTTGTTCATAGCCAGATAAGTTACATATTTCTATCAAGGAAATATAAATAAATTTCTACTTTTTTAAGTGATAGGAATCAATGAAGAGAGGAAAAGCAAAAAATTCCTCTTTCTGGGTTTGGTTGAAACATTAACCTAATTGTTTCCAAATTAGTAAGTTCGAAACACAAAAAAGGGTAAAATTCAGATCCCTAAAGAATGAAGGGCAAAGCCGTGAAGGCATTGCTCCAGCTAACTCTCTTATCAGTTTTACATAACACTGTTTTTGATTTGATTTTATTTTATTTTTGTAATGTTGGATTGTCGAAGTTAAAAGAAAAACTGCATTACAGAGAGAAGCTTTGTAGTTTATTCTTGTACACATTTGTTCGATCATAATTGATCGTGAGTAGGCTTTTAATGTTTGTAGTTTAAAATTGCGATGTTGAAAGTTCTAAACCTCTAATCAGTTTCTGGTTATGGGAAATGTGGATTTTAATGAAATGGAGAACCTTGTTCTTGTAACTATATTCTGTACTCAAGTTTCAATCTTTTCCTTTTTGTTGTTTATTTATCCATAGGCAGATCCTATGTCATTTTGTTACCCAAGGATAGAACCTAGATCACATTACCCAAGGATAGAACCTAGATCACATAACCCAACTATGGATGATTTTACCTTTAGATATGTCCGAGTCTAAACCTTTGGATGCTAAAAGTTTTTTGTTTTTGTTTTGATACTTATGATAAAAGTAAGTAAGTAGAGACTAGAGCATAGAATACACTGTTGTTTGATATTATTTGTGAACTTCTTTATTTTAATTTGATATCGTGAAGCCGTTGAACATTACCAGTAAGTGACTGTTGTATGATTATATACTTATCTATTGGTATATGTGATTTCTAAAAACACACTATAATTGCAGCCAGACTCAGATTCAAAGGAATCAACTTCACGGGCAACACAGGATGAGGTAGAATTACTAATACATATTATTGTTTCAGATTTTTACTGTTATACTCAACCTATGGAGTTATATGTGTTATTGTTTACTCTTATGGCCGCAGCTGACTGAATGGCGGAATAATTGGGATTTGGATGAAGAGAATACAAGAGAAACTGAGGTTTTAGGGATTAACCATCAAGGTATGTACTATCTCATCCCATATCACAGAAAGCATACTGCATTTTTCTTAGTCATTTATCTTTAGAGTTTAATCTGTACGCACACAGCTACAGTTTAGCCTCATATGATATATGCCTTAAATCCATTATCCTCTTGTTGGGAATGATCCAAGTCAAGTTGTAACGGAACTGCCAAAGAATTGGTTTTCCAACACATCTGAAATCTGTACTAATATTTATCTTAGTTTTTTCACTTGTACAGTAGTGTCAAACAACCTAAATGAACATTAGCGAGTTATCTGATTTTTCTGATTTAGGAGATATTGATGATGTAAAGGCTCGATTTTATACAATTGCAGACTTCGTTATGAAAATAATTTAAAGGTGTATTGTTGTGTATGATTACATTTATGGGGCTGCGAGGTATAGAGCCACTATAGCACCTAATCCTCTTGTAAAAATAAGTTTATGCTGATTCTGTGGTTTTCTTCTTCTAACAGATGCGTTTTGGGAGAAATTAAAATTGGCAGCAGAGAAGAAGGTAGTGTGTTTCTTATTTTGAGATTAACCATCTTTCAAAACTTTTATGAGCATCAGTAGCTATTTTAGCAAGTCTCCACATGCATATGCCCTCAGAAAATAGGATAGAAAAGACTGACTGGTACCAAGTGAATCTTGTAAACTGATTCAGTGGAATGCTCCTTACCATATGTTATACCCAAAACTTTTGTTGCTCTTCCCCGGGTTGAAGTACCTTCACATACTTATACCCCCTCTCAACCCACAAAATAGTTCCGGTAACTAAACTTGTGATAAGTTCTTACAAAGAAAAAAGAAAAAAGACGAAAAGTTTGGCATAGATGATTTAGGTGGACGGCAGAATTCTGCTTCCAACCCCTATTCTGATCAGAAGTTACAATATTTCTAAGTTTTTTGCTCTGTTTGCATCAAGATTCTTGATTCTCAAGCGTTTGTTGTCCAAGTTATTTGGGATGAATCGGTGCTTTATTTTGTGTCAATACGAGTTTCAGTGAATGATTAACTAACATTCACCATTCAAATAGTTCTTCTCCCGTTTTTTTGCTGATTATAGTGGAAATCTCTCCAAGCTTATATTAATCATAATTTATTGGTCTAGGTGATGTACATATTGCAAATAAAAAAAGGATTGAGTAAAAAGAAGTATAGTATGAAATTGTGAAGATGATCTCTTTTTTTTTTCTCTTTTTTTTTTGCTAGGTTGGTCCAGAATCTGCTGAGAAATTCTGCAAGGCTTTCCAAACCATTTACAAAAAACTTGTAAGTGTGCTTGTTGTGCTCTCATTATCCTCCAATTTCCTTTTCGTATTTGGCTTTCTCTCATGGGCTTTCTGTTTGTTAAACACATACATGGGTTGACCTCAACTACTTTCAGGTCTTCAATGAACTTAGTGAAGATGCTGCACAAAGATTTATAAATTCTACATCTAGTGGAAATTAAAGTGGTGAAAAAGGTTTTAAAACTGAAAATTCTATGTACACATGGAAATTAGCAATGCTGCGAAAAGATAGAATGCGACTGATGTTAGAAATTTGTATTTTATTAATTTGTTGATCCCAAACAATTCTGACTGCTGGTGTTCTAGGTAAAATCTGTGGAAATCCTAAGTTGACTGAATTGAGTTGTTATCATCGAGGGTTAAATTTGAAGAAACAGATATGAAACATGTAAATTGCATTTTAATGAAAATTACAGTTGCAAATTTGTTAATTTCTGTTTTTATTTTTATGCAAACGGTGGCATTTGTTAATAATTATGCTTTGAAAGAGCCAACTATTTTATTTTACTTTTTCAACTATCTGAATCTGATTGAAGGCTAGTTTTATTGTAGGAAAAGATGAGAAACAGGTGGTCAATTAGGCAAAAGGTACATCACAGCCATTAATGGTTTGCTCAATCATGCCGAAACTGAATTGCACAACCTTAGAAGCAACCAAAGAAAAAACAATGTAGCGTCTAAGTCTCTTGCAGTATAGCTTTTAGATTTTATCAGTTAATTACCCGATCTCATGTCCAGGGAATAGAACTATTTTACATCCATCTACGTAGCTGGAGATGGAAATTATTCCGTATGGGGTTGACACTGCATCTCCATCCATTGATAATCCTGCAACATACGAATAAAGCTTGCCTATCCAAGACCATGGAAATTATAGAGGTTACCATTACATCTTATCAACGATCTTAATGCTGTTCATCGCCTGATCGCCTTCATATTAGAAGTTCTAATGGCAACGGTGATGTACACAGCATAAAGTTAGATTTTGAAGTCCCGTAGAGAAAAACAGCAGTTATGATAGTAGCTAGAAAGGTTTTAAGAATTTTTATTAGCCCCCCATATTGACCCCAAGTCAGATTCTCCTTCAGCTTTCCCCTAAGATAAATGTTTAAACCTCGGCACTAGAGTAACCTCCGGTTACAGAGAGGAAAGTAACCTTGTGGGCACAGTAAAATTTTGAGAAATTGAGTTACACATAAAATTCTCATATATCATTTGATTAACAAATATTGATGTTACAAGAACATGCAACACACATCACACAATGAAATGCAATGTGTATGGGTTGATTACATTTATTTAACAAGCAAAATTTTAATTTGCAATTAATAATATAAATTTAACTCTGAACTGTTTGACGAGGCTCTCATATTTTGAATTCATCCCCTCCAAGAATAAAATAGAACGATCGATAGAATGTATCACCCATGAGTAAGTCAGTCAGTCACCAACGGATGAATGATACCTCTCCTCCGTCCATCTAAAGTATTGATGGATGGGAACCAATCATATGAGATGGAGATCTAAAATTTATCCGCGTATTTTTGGAATATCTTAGGGTCGATTTTATCTTTACCATCCAATCCATGATTACGGCAGAATTCATCGCATGCAGGTGGACAATTCGCATTTCCAAACTTTTCGCTATATTCCCTCTTGCACTGGGGCAAGCAAACCTCGTTGTAACAATGATCATAATATGGGTCTGCCTCAACTAAAACAGTCGAGGTAAAACTCATTACCACGGCCACCAACATCACAGTAGCAATCGTTTTTCCTGCCATTTTCTCAAGATTGATGCTGGGTAGGAGCTGAGAGCTATAAATGTTTTAGATTTTGATTAATGAACTTTTTTTTCTATCTTTTTCTTTTTGATGGATAAATGGTCTGTTGCTTGTTGAATATATAGGGAAAGTAGTTCAGGTAAATTTATAGGGAGCTTTTAAAACTCTTAATTTAGAATACAAACAGTTTCCTTGGACGACAGAAAAATGCGGTCTTGGACTGACCATAAAATGCCGGGTTACAAATTTAGGCTATCTTTCTTGGCTATTGAGATTTAGGGTAGAACCCATACCCTGATTTGATGAGCACCTCATACTCCAAAAATAGATTTGGAGTAGTATTTAACACTCCAAAAATAGTAAATGCCATATATAGGGGAAAAGTTTTGATCTAGCAGCACCATTACGAGGCACATGCAAGGTAGTTAATATCGGTTGTACAGGCCGATATTATAGGTTTTTATCGGGTATCGGAAAATACTTATACGATATCAAAAATATCGGCGATACAATGACGGAACGATATTTTCGGTTGTACAGGCCGGTACAGACCGATATATCGGTTTTACCTATACACCGATAGTATCGGATTTAGTGAATAAATTTTCCATCAACATGCATCTAGTCTTTATAAACAAGTAAAACGTCAATTGGAGAAGGTAAAAGTCCCTAATATATTTATGATATAAAATCAATGACTATATGGTAGGGTATAAGATGGAAATCATATTCGATTGCAAGGCAGGGAAATATGAAAGATAAAAGTGAAGGATAATAAGAAAGATTTACGGGCATAATGGGACAACAATCATAACGCTGGCTAATAAACCGCCTTGTATTTCGGAAATTTGAGATGTGTATACTTTTCATTATTATTTTTACTATGATTTAAAAATATTTGAAATTCTAGTTTTAATGATGTATCACCGATAAAAACCGATATAATCTTTTGTATAGGTGTATAGGACCTGACCGATACGAGACCGATACACGATATTAACTACCTTGTGCACATGGCACTTTATGATGTCATCTACCCAAGCTTTAACCATAGTTATAACGAATTTTTAGCAGAAAAAACATCCAGCCGTACATCCCGGAAAATTAAAATTGTTATATTCTCCAGTTTTTCGTTCTCATTCTTCAAACTGTTTACAGAGGTAGTAAGAGCCTCCGTTCACAGCATATTGAAAGAGAAATCTCCATCTTCTCATTAACTTGTTCTGTTTTATATTGAGCAAAGCTCAAGTCCCAGAATCCAAAAATCAGAAATTAAGAAGAACTCTTACATCCAAACCTGGTCCTGCAAAAGATTAAGAAACAAAGAAGTTCCTCCAATTTCTTTCAGAGCTTCCTTGTGCTTGCACTAGTGTTATAAGCTTCTTTGGATGCAATTGGACTATTATTTGGTCCATGTCCGTCCTTCTTCGTGAAGAAAGAAAGCGTAACAGTGTTAAAAAAACTTTGAATACAATTGGACTATTATTTGGTTCATCATTTAAGAGATAAAATGAAGAAAACTATTCCAAATTTCTGGAAAAAACTATTGAATTTTAATATTTTCGAAAGTTCTAAAACATTAACGGCTGCAAATCATTCTTCTTGTACATGTGCAAATTGGTCTTCTAGCATGGGAAGATAGTATTCAGTGGCATTACGCTATTAGTTTGGTGCTCTTGTACAAATTTATTTTATGTTTCTATTGCAACTGTTTGGACTATTCCATGTAACCAAAGTATCTTGTCTGTAATTAACAAGTTACGAGTCAGTATTGTGAAGTAATTATCATTCAAATGCTAAAGAAATGCTAATCTTGGTTGAGGTAAATAAATAAATAAATGATAAAAATATTTGATGACAGTTGTTTTACAATATCAATATCTCAGGTGCTTCTTGTTTCACTATATAATCATTCCAAAAGGATATTTCATGCCTCAAAGAAGAACAGAAGGTTAGTTTTCTTACTACTACTGTGGATTAGTTCTGCCTCATATAGTACTTAATTTGTTTGTTAAGTTGATGACTAATTCACATCATCGTTTGACAAAAACGCACGAGTTAGATAATCTTGAGGCTGTACATGATGGAGATGATTCTGTTGAGCTAGACAAAATCATGTGGTAAAAACCGATTCCTTAAGATACGCGAAACGCAGAATTCAGGTGGGAAGATTGACAAATAATTTGCTCACCTGTTTAGTAGTTCCGTTTGAGATTAGAATGCTTATCTACGAGATTTATGTAGATCAAATATACGGCTGAATATTTTTGGCTGCTTAAAATTCCGTAGGTTACAGTCGGGGTTAAAGCTTGGGCTAGATGACGACACAATACGCCATGTGCCTGGCCATGGTGTTGCTAGATCAAATATGATCTAGCAGTGCTAGATCAAAACTTTTTCCCATATATAGGGAAAACTTTTTCCCATATATAGGGAGAAGGGGGCTGCAAAGAAAATAAAAATGAAGGGCAAATATCAAAGAAAAGATACTCCAAAAAGATGCTTGTAGGCTCATGGGATAAAGAATTAAATAACCAATTACGTGGGAATATAATTTAGAGCAAAGCTCGTGAATATTACTACCTTCGTCCCACTATTAGTTGACCTAATAGTATAATTTAGAAATGATTTATCTCTCAAACTATATCATAGATATTCGTAAATTTTAAAACACCTACGTAACGAATATAAACATGAGTATCAAATGATATAAAATCAACTATTAATAAGACAAAATCTAAAAACAAATAGGTCAACTAATAGTGGGACGGAGGGAGTATCTATTTTGGGTAAAAGTACAGGAATAGCTGAACTCATAAACAAGGTATCAACCATGTGCGAGTCGAGACTCAGTTGACTCACTGAGTTTCCAGTTCCTAGTCGTCCAGTGACCCATAATAACTTTGGAATTTTTCTAGTCGTTCTCCTCTCTATCTCATAGTTCAAATGCAGAAATGGAACTTGATCATACTTAAAAAACACAACTCGATATGATTATTTTTTTGTTTTTCCAGCAGTATGATAAAAATGTTAATGGATTTAATTTTATCGATGCATTATCAATGAAGAAAAAATCAGATTCAATCCAATAATCAAATCAAAATCTGTGTTCAACAAAACCCATCTTCTCTCGAAATGTTACTATCGGTTTTTAAGAGAATTATTATTAGGTCAGCATCATGTTTGTAGGGTATTAATCAAATCAAAACTAGTTAATTCTTGCTAAAATTAACGTCAATCTACTGGAATTAAAATGTAAATATCTTTTCCATATATATTTGATACTTTTGGTTCTACATCTAATCAAGATTAGATTTTTATTTATTTTTACTCTTATTTATATTTTTATTTTTATTTATTTTTACTCTTATTTATATATCTTCATGATTAAGTGTGAAATAAACCTGATTTTTTTTTTTTTGCTTTGCTACGATCTTTCTTTGTGACCTTTCTTTGTAGAGTATATCTAAGATTTTCTTTCATGATGGTCTTCTGAATTGCATCATGGAAACACTACAGACTTAGGTCACAAAATTTTGGTTCGATTTTTGGTGATTTCATCTTTCTTTAGTTATTATCTCTAGTAAATTCGTGATTTCATCTCCTTTTAGTGATGATGACTGATGATACCGGAACTGGAAACTCAGTGGTACTGGAAACAGTTTTTTCTCGGGAGGGTATATATGGTACGAATCCGAACTGGAAACTCAGTGGGTCAACTGAGTCTCAACTCACACATGGTTGATACCTTGTTGACGAGTTCGGCTATTCCTGTACCTTTACCCAAAATAGTTGATATTGATGAGCTTTGCTCTATAATTTATGGGAACAATAAAGAAAATTATTTCAGCTTATTTGGACTTGTAGGCTCAGGACATGAGGTGATCATATTGGCTATTAATTCATAAATATTGATACATTCAATCATGTGATCGGTGATAAAACTCAACCATAGCTTGACTACTAGAAGGAAATCAGTTGATTCAACTTCTTCAATAAAAACTGTGAATTTGGAACTACATGAATGAGAATACCAAAAGAACCAGTGTATAGTAGCTTCATCAGTATAAAACATCCAGTCTAATATCAACAACCTTAACCTCATCTTAAAAAAAAAAAAAAAACCCTTCTGATTCTATCAAGCTTAATGATTATTTCATTCGCAAAACCAAACCTAACCTTGTCAAGCTCTATAATTATGAGGAGGAAATGCTCAAGATCAAAGGGAAATAGAAATTCATAGCTTTGAGGCACAAGAATACCATTTATATCCATATGAATGACACCCTCGAGAATATGAGAACAATATTGTTGGACTTTATAACTTTGATAATGAGCGGGTTGAAGGAAGAGATCTGCTCAGTAACTGCCTCACCTCGCATTTGGAACAACCCTTAACCAATCTTCTGTTGAGACTTAGCATGGAAGAAATCAAATTTAGTCTTTTTAGTATACCACAAAATGCTAGTCCTGGTCGTGATGGATTCGATGCTTGCTTCTTTCAGAAGAACAGGGAGCTAATGAGTAGTGACATCTGCAACACTATAAACTCATTCTTTTCTACTGGGCACATGCTTAAATAGTTAAACAAAACTTTCATTTCTTTAATACCTAAAATTCAACACCCTTCAACTCTGGGGGATTACAGACCTATCAGTATATGTAACATAGTGTACAAAATCATCTCCAAAGTGATAGATAAAAGAATGAAACCTCTTTTGCCTTTTGTCATCTCTCTTTACCGATTTGCTTTTGTAAACCAAAGATAAATTGCTGACGATATTCTTGTGGCTCATGAAGTCATTCATTCTATGATTGGAGAAAAAAATAAGGTAAAGTGAGCTTCATGGTTTTAAAGCTAGACATGAAAAAGCCATTGTTAGAGTACAATGGAGTATTCTCATGGTCATCTTAGAAAATATAGGGTTGTGTAAGGAATTGTGTAACCTCATTTACAAGTGCATCAGTAGCTAGCTCATTTGATATCCTCATAAGTGGCGGTCATTGAGTTCTTCAAACCAACTAGAGGTATGAGAAAGGGTGATCCTCTGTCACCTTATCTCTTCATCCTTTGTATGTAATCCTTCTCTAGAACCCTTCTAATGTTAAACCTTTGGTCTTTATTTTTGGTTTCAAACAAGTTCCACAAGATCCTTCCGGTAAGCCATTTATTCTTTAATGGTGATTGATTAATTTTTTCCAAAGCTACCATTGTAGATGGTGAAATTTGGATAAGGGGCAAAAATTCAAGACCATAGACAAAATTTGACTCTCACGAGAGAGATTAAGCCCTTGGACCTGAAGGCATTCTTAGCCACGATTTCTAGTATATGTTCCCGCGAGACACTGCTGGTCGTGATGCCGTGATTCCTAGTGCACATCCTCGACGAGATACTGCTGGTCACGTAGGTTCGGTAGAGCGTAAAACGTCCCCAGTAGACTTATGAACCAGAACAACCACAATTTCAGCATGTCTTCGCGAGATGCAACTGATTGTGATGCCATGATTCCTAGTATACAACCTCGACGAGATACTGCTGGTCATGTAGGCTCTATAGATGCGTAAAAACGTCCCCGGCGGACTTATGACCCAGAGCGGGGATATGCATGTCTCCTGTAAGCACGACTCACCCTATTTGAGATCAAGAACTTATTTCTAGTACATCATCACGAGATACACTGGTCATGTCTGCTCTAGGCTCTGACTCGACTTACTGAGGTTTCTGAATAACTCCTAGGACATCCCCGCGAGATACGCTGATTATTCTGCCTCCGGGCCCTTTCGACAGACTCCTAGAACATCCTTTCGAGATATACTGGTCTTGTTGGGCCATCATATGAACACATAGTTAATTCCTAGAACATCTCTGCAAGATACGCTGGTCAAAGACAAGTGAGCCAAAGTCTCGCAGAGGCATTAATTGGGCGTACAAAACCTTTTCTCTCTCTCCAGGACGAGTCCCATCTGACGAAAGAGAGATTCGGATCCGTTAAGAAAATCTTCGTAGAGATTTTGATTGTCTGCAAAATTTCGGAGAGATTCAAATCTCTCTGCAAAATCTCGGAGAGATTCAAATCTCTCTTTAAGATTTCAGAGAGATTCAAATCTCTCGGGAAATCTCAGATAAGGCAGAATATTCCCTATGGTAGGCACGAGCCTCATGTAGGAATCAAGTCTCCTCTCCATACAGATTCTGAGGCATCCCAAGCCTTTTCACGTGACTCAGCCTAGTCATTCTTACAAATTCTCTCTTTAAGATTTCAGAAAGATTCAAATCTCTCGAGAAATCTCAGATAAGGCTGAATATTCCCCATGGTAGGCACGGGCCTTATGTAGGAATCGAGTCTCCTCTCCACACGAATTATGAGGCATCCCATGCCTTTTCACGTGACTCAGCCTAGTCATTCTTAAAAATTGGAGAATATCTCTCTATCTTGGCTAACTCGGCTAAAGAGAATATTTCTCTCTTTCAACACGTCATCACAAAGGCTGACTCAGCTTCACACAAATTGGGGGATAATAATTAGGGTTTTAGTCTGGCGGTCTACGACACATGTGAGAAATACCCGGCTTATTTCTCACCGCAAAAGAAAGTAAAGGCGGTGGAATGATGAGATAAACTCAACCTAGTTTATCTCTATCTATTTCTAAAGGAAGGGAGAATTGCTCTGCACGGCACGGAAAGCAATCCTTATCTTCACCGACCTGAGATTACAGAATTCAGCTATAAATAGATCATCTATTTTTCCAAGCTACGATCATCTTTCTCATAAACTCTCAGAGCAATTCTTCTTCAAACCCTAGAATTCTATGATCTCTCTCTTCAACTACTTCCCTCCCTAAGACCAGCCCCAAATCTCTTCCTTGTAACTGAATCAGCCTTTGAACGGCCACTATGCGTGGTTTAGGCGAAGACTGTTCGTGCTCAACCTCCCGTAACCCACTTTCAGAAACCCTAGAATCTCACTTCTAACCTCTCTCAGATTTTAGGTAACTACAACCATCAAGTAGAGTGAAAAAACCATTAACATTTAATCTCCTATGGAAATTTTTCTAGCCTTAATGATCAAATTTCTATAAGTTTGGCATTTTTTTCTCTTATAAAGTCTCAAACATTCTGTCCAATGACATTGTCAATATCCTTCATGTGAAAAAAAATCTTCATAAACAATAGATATTTAGGAACCCCTTTTTTCACTAATTAGTGAAAGATTGATTCTTTCGAAAAAATAAGTTGATAATTTGGAAAACATACTAAGAGGTTGGAGAAGTAAAAACCTTTCTCCGTCTGGTAAGAATGCCATGACAAAGTTGTGTTGGAAACTATCCATGTATAAACTATGTCATCCTTTATACTTCCTACAGCTATAACTAAAAAATAAGTCTTATGAAGGAGTATCAGTGGAGCAAAGATGGTAAAAAGAAAGGGGTTTAAATGAGGAATTGGTCAAATCCGTGTAAAGACAAAGAAAATGGTGCAAACGGCTTGAAGAATAAGGTGAAATGGAGTTTGGTTCTGACAACATGGAGATTTTTCCATCAACCTAATCTCTATGGGCCAAGTATATGAAAGCTAGGTATTTTCCTGTATCCAATCCCTTATATTTTTCCTATAATATTGGTTCCTCTTGAGCCTGTAAAGGGGAATACAATAGTATTAAGCTTATTTAAAACCACTGTATATAGGGAGTGGTAGATGTTACTTCTATTAACATCTTGAAAGTACTATGGATTCTAGGAAAATATGTACCTATAGACCCTCACAGATCTGTCATCTCTAACGTTCCTACTCTTGTTAGTACTTGATCAAAAAATGGAATCTGGACTCAATTTCTTCCTAGCTCTTCAGATCACCGTTTTTCCTTACAAAAATAATACATTTACAACCATCAAATCATATTCTCGGTCAAATACATATACAACATCTTAGTTGACAAGCAAAGTGAAACCGCTGATAGAAATTCTAAACAAATTTGGAAACTGGATATCATTCTTAGGATACAAATGTTTGCTTAACAACTCAAAATTAATATCCTTCCTTTAAGAGGTCACATTTCTACCGTAATCCATAACATTGATCCAAAGTGTCAGCTCTGTAACAATAACTTTGAAACCAGCAAACAACTCTTCATAGATTGTGATTTTGCTAGAGTTGTGCGAGCTAAGTGTAACATCAACCTGGATAGGGATACTCACTCTGCTAGTAACATATATCTGAACCATGTGTCAACTAGTTTTAAGAAAAACAACTGCCTTCTTACTGGGGAGTTAGGAAGATATATGTGTTACTATTTTCTAGTATGTGTAGAAACACATGGGTGTAGTCATATTCCAACAGAATAAACCTATTTCAATCCACACTAGATATCAGACTAAATAATAAATAATTTGAATTTATACGTTTCTTACTAGGTAGCAACTAGACAACCAAGAAATCAGAAATAGTTATATGACTTTCTACTATCTCTCTAACAATGAAAAAACCACTGAGCTTATGGGGTTTAGTCTATGGATAAATAATTTTACAGGTATCACCATTAGCAGGAAAAGCTACGCCACCAGATCCTACTCCAGAGATGAAATAGACAGTCCAGCTTCCCTAGACGCTTTGAGGTATGCAAATCCTTTGAAGTGTAGAATCATAAATACAGTTGTTGCCAACAAGAAGATCACTAGAGCAGTGAGAGGTGCTACCAGAACTATTTGTTCGAAAGCAAACTGCACTATAGACGATATGATTAGAAGAATTGAATTTATATTTTAAAGACATTGTTAATCTAGCAAGAAAAGGTTGTACACAACATCTCCCAGAGTACTGGCTTGATGTAATGCAGCATGTTGCACACTTGTGATTTTGTTGGTTTTCTTCCTATTATCGATTAAAAAAACATATAATAGTTTTTTTGTTATTTGTTTGGTGAATTACTATGCAGAGTTAAGGGTGCACACCAATGAATTAAGGTCTCAGGTATGCATTTGAAGAGGGAAAATATTTACAGATCAATAACACTGTTAACATGGAATTAACCATATAATTTTAAAGGAACCCAACTCTACATAGGGTTGGGGTAAATATGAACATCAATGATCATACAACGTTAGGGCCTGCTAAATTATGGCTCGGAAAACTGTATAGGCTCCCGTTATATTGTCCCGACATACATATAAGTGTAGTTCCTAAATCCTTCATAACACAAGGATGAAATCCTAACACAATTATCGTGCTCTTATCCTGAGATGGGGAAATTTAAAAAATGCCTTAATATTGTATCATATAGAGGCATTTTCCAAAATGGCACATTTTTGACCATCCATGGTGGTTAACGAGGAAGTTCAATGTATTAGGGTTAAAGATAATAAAGTACTATGCAGGTTCAATGAAATTCTAAGCGCTTGAATTATACAAACTTAAAACCAGACTTATGTTTCAAAAGAGAATGTTGAAGGTGTGAGACATTTTATGGTTTGCGCGATAAATCATGTTTATACTAATCTAATGCATGTCTAGTGTAAGTTAATATTTGTTTTGTTTAAAGCATATTTATGGTTTAATCATGCACTAAAGACTAGCTTAAGGTTAATGCTAGATAAGGTCAAAGACTTACCATGACATGTCCATTAGCTTGACATATCGTATGAGGTGTCCAACGTATCCATGGAATGTCCTCCAACTGATAATGGAAAGGTTGGAGTGACATATGGCAAGTATGACTAGGACTCACATCTAGCCTCATATCGTTTTGAAGAAAAAAAAATTGTTTTCATCAGTCATCAAGTAATGCGAGGAAATATAAGTTGATAATAAGTGATGAAAGCAAGAGTGTTACGTTTGTTTCTATTTTCTTATTTCAATCTTATTTTGGTATGAAGTATGAACCATATAAGTGTTTTTTGCTCTATATGATGTTGGTTTTGTGTATTGTTGAGCATGTAAATACTAGGGTCAAGTCTGCTTTCAGCATGTAGTAGTTTGCATTATATGATGTTCAATACTAAAGTATGAAGGTGTAGGATCTGAAATTTCAATAATCAACTTTTATTTCTCCTAGCTATTGCATGTTCCACAACTTAGATGTTGGTACGGTTGAAGTTTTGGGGTTTTTCTGATATGTAGATGTAGTTCTTGTACATGGTGTTATAATACTTCCTACATGTGGTTTAAAGAGTTCGGTATTTATAGTGAGAGTATTAAATCAGTTGTAGGGAATTTATATATGAAGATCAGAAAATTTGAGTAATTTTTCGTCATGCGTAAGTTGTTTTATTTCAGCATGATAAAGCTTCCGGTATGATCACAAACTACTGCGTATTTGTTTCCCCATTATGATGTTTTTATTGTAAGTATTAAGTACGTATTTTCGATTTAGAAAATTGTAACTTGTAAAATATGTAGCTTCATTGATCGTCTAAGTGTTGCCAAAGTTATACTTTGAGAGTATGTGGAAGTGTTTCAATGAGAATTATGTGATTGTGATGCTTTGTTTTGACATTCAAAATTATCAATACGAACCTTCCCAAAGGTGATTTATATTTATGATATCTGATGTGAATCAAGTCTCATGTGAGTGAAAGTTTTTCATACGATATCTTAGTCTTCAAATTATTAGGACTCATGTATGTCATTTTTCTACCCACAGGTTATCTGCGATGATCCGAGTCTTGCTTTGAGTTTAAGATGTAATCGCTTTTTCTTATAGATATGTTATTTATATGGTTTGTTTAAGCATGTGAGCGTTGTGGTTGAATCTGAAAATTAGTGGAAATGATGTTTTTAACATGTTTATCATCATTCTCTTATTTTTATAAGGTTTAAATGCTTATAAAGTAGTCTTTGGTATGATATGAAGCATGCTTGTTATGTGATGCGGTTAGATCTGGAAATCAATGGGAATATGATGTTTATGGCTTAATCATTATGTTCGTTTCCTTATTTTTGTAAGGTGTATATGCCCATAAAGTAGACTATGGTATGAAACATAATGAATCTCAATTCAACATCATGAATGTCCTAACGTTTTTGGTCTCATTATAATATGAGCATAGTGCTTAATTCGAGCAAGACAACGGAGTATCACTAAGGAGATCATACGGTTAAGGTAAGAGCAAAGTTGTGTTGCTTGTTTGGCATTAGACTAAGCCAATAAAGTTACAAGTGCAATTCAGAGTTTTGGAATAAAGTTAAGTCATTCAAAAAAAATTCAAGTGTTGCTTATTTTGGCACAAGGTTAAGAAAATTAAAATATCTATGATTTTGAAAATAAAATGTTTTACTTGAGAATAATAGGCCGTCTAGTTTTTATGATTGTAGAAATGGCTTATGTATCTTACATGTGATGGATAAGTATCTATAGTTTAAGGCTGGCATACCATTTAACTTAACTTTGCGGCTAGCATAAATTTTAAAAAGCTGGGCGTGTTAGACTTTTTATGGTTTGCACAAAAAATCATGTTTAGATTAAGATAATGTGTGTTTAGTTTAAGCTAATCTCTGTTTTTTTTTAAAGGTATATGGTTTAATCATGCACTAAAGAATAACTTAAGGTAATGCTAGCTAGATAATGTTAAAAACCTAGCATGACATGTACATTAGCTTAACATGTGTTATGATATGTTCAATGTTTACCATGAGGTTTCCTCCAACTCATGATGGAAAGGTTCGATTGACACATGGCAAGCATGACTAGGACTCACTTCTAGCGTCATATTGTTTTGAAAGAAAAATTTGTTTTCATCCATCATCAAGTAATGTGGGGAAATAGAAGTTTATGATAAGTCATGAAAGCTTGAGCATTATGTTTGTTTCTATTTCCTTGTTTCAATCTTATTTTGGTATGAATCATATGTAGTGTTTTTGCTCTATATGATGCTGGTTTTGTATGTTGTTGAGCATGTTTATACTAGGGTCAAGTCTGATTTCGGCATGTAGTTTGCTTTAAATGATGTTTAGTACTAAAGTATGAAGATTTAGGAGATGAAACCCTTAGAAGTGAAATGGATAAGGATAATGCTTTCATATCAAACCAAATCACCTTCAACTTTGAGATCCTTTCTCCTAGCACTGAAGGAAATGGTACGGATAATGAGAAACACATTATCTATTCTATGCAGGGACTTATTGGAAGAAAAAATAATCAATAATGGAGAGGATTATTTCCCAAACCTAGAACAACTTCTTTGATTCCTATGAAGTTTACTCCTCCGGTAGAAGTAAACGAGAAACTTCAAGTAGATGCTCAAATAGACAAGCTTATACGGCAGGTATGAAGAATTGCGAAAACAAGGTAGTGGATTTTTTCGTAGGGAAATAGCTTTATTTTGAGGCCATGACTTGCATTGAGAAAGCTCTGGAACTTTAAGAAAGAGGTAACCATCATCTTGCTTTCATTTTTGAATTCAATGATGAGGAGGATGGAAAATTATTGTTAAGCTCTATTTACATTACAAGCAAGCTATTTACAATGAGACCACAGACTTGGTTGTTAGAGAATTCAATTTCAATAATAAAATCAGTACCAATACAGGTTATGATCTTTGGTGTACCATTACATGGGATAATGATGGCCTATGATTGATTGCAAGCTTTTTAGGGAAACCAATTTGCTGATCATTGTATAATAAACCAAGGAAGATTAGTTTATGCCAGAGTTTGTATAGAAATTGATCTAAATTTCTCTTACCCTGCTACATCCCTCTTTTGATTGATAAAAAGATTGCTCTAGAACTTCCAGTGGAAACCTTCTAAATGTGATGTTGTATGGTTTTTAAACACTCACCAAAAACTTGTTCAAATAAAACAAAGACCAAATGGACTCCTGAGAAGAAATTGCAGATGAAAGACAAGGTGGAGACTGTGAAAACTTCTAGTTCGGCAGAAGAAATTCTAACTCTAGTTACTAACAGCATAGTGGCGGAAAGTGTTGGTATTGATGATAGCAATACAATTGGTACCATAGAAAACACCATGGTAGGTAAAACCAATGGATTTATAGTAGTGTCATCAACAGTGACGGGGGTGCTTTAAAGAATTCAAATTTAACTGCAAAAAGTCCAACTAAGTTTGCTAGAAAAGAGTGTTATAGATTCTGAAGCTCAGATGCCTAAGATTTCTTCATGATAGTAAATGAAAGATGAAAGCCTAGTTGCAAAGAACCTGTACAAGAGACGGAACAAGAATGCAAGTGGTTGACATTAGAAAACTAATGGTACAACAAAACTTATGATGCAGCAAAACCAACATCGAAAGCTAATAGATGTGGCTCAGGTTGAAAAAGCGGGGGTCAAACAACCACGCCCAATATTTCGTTTCGGCAATCTGTATGGACTAACTCCAATATACTTCCAAGAGAATCAACTAGACAGTCAGACTCAATCAAGGAAAATACATCCAAGAGTTATATCTTAGTTTCTCAATGTAATTAACAAATCAAACAGATAAGAATCCGCGAGCCTGATTATTATGAGAAACAACTTGAACGGTACCAAAGACCAATGTTCAAGTGTCAATCAATTTATATCAACAATCAAAGGTTGTATTTTCTAATTGATTGAACTACGCACAACCTGTGATATTTGCGGAAATAAATAACACAGACACCATAAATTTTGTTAACGAGGAAACCGAAAATGCAGAAAAACCCCGGGACCTAGTCCAGATTTGAACACCACACTGTATTAAGCCGCTACAGACTCTAGCCTACTACAAGTTAACTTCGGACTGGAATGTAGCAAATAAAACAGATAGAAATCCGTGAGCCTGATTATTATGAGAAACAACTTGAACGGTACCAAAGACCAATGTTCAAGTGCCAATCAATTTATATCAACAACCAAAGGTTGGATTATCTAATTGATTGAACTACGCACAACCTGTGATATTTGCGGAAAATAAATAACATTGACACCATAAATTTTGTTAACGAGGAAACCGAAAATGCAGAAAAAAAACCCGGGACCTGGTCCAGATTTGAACACCACATTGTATTAAGCTGCTACAGACTCTAACCTACTACAAGTTAACTTCGGATTGGAATGTAGGTGAGCCCTAACCAATCTCACACTGATTAAGGTACAGTCGCATTCCTTACGCCTCTGAATCCCAGCAGGACTCTACGCACTTGATTCCCTTAGCTGATCTCACCTACAACTAAGAGTTGCTACGACCCAAAGTCGAAGAATTGATAAACAAATTTGTCTCACACAAAAAAGTATATTGAATAAATAAATCTGTCTCCCACAGAAATACCTACGAGTTTTTGTTCCGTCTTTTGATAAATCAAGGTGAACATTAACCAATTGATACACCAGACTTATATTCCCGAAGAACAGACTAGTAATATCAATCACCTCACAATATATCTTAATCGTATGGTAGCGAAACAAGATATTATAGAATCACAAATGATGAGATGAAGATGTTTGTGACTACTTTTTCTTACCTATCGGAGATTGAATCCCGAGTAAATCTTAGAGAAGATAGTACTCAATACGATAGAACAAAGTAAGATCAGAACACGCAACTACAGAGAAAATAGTTGGGTATGGCTTCAGAATCCCAATGAAGTCTTTAATTCGTTAACCTATAATGGTTTTAGAAAAACCTAGTTTAAAGGAGAATCGACTCTAGTCGCAACTAGTATCACACAGGAGGTGTGGGGATTAGGTTTCCCAGTTGCTAGAGTTCTCCCTTATATAGTCTTCAAATCAGGGTTTGCAATCAATGCTACCTTGGTAACAAAGCATTCAATATCCACCGTTAGATGAAAACCTGATTAGATTCAAGCTAATATCTTTCAACCGTTGGATCGAACTTAGCTTGTTACACACAAATGAAAAGTGACTTCATTTAGATATGGGTAACATTACCTAAACGTGTACACTTCGTTGGATCAACAATAGTTAACCAAAGTTAGCCATATGAACACTTTCATATCAACCTTGTTCATCTCAATCACAATTAGTTCAAATGACTCAAAAGAAACAAGTTCTAGAGTTTTTCAATTGTTTATATTCTCATAGAAGTATACAAGACACAATTGAAGCAAAATCGATTTTAATTCACTCGAATCAATTCATGAACAGTATAGCCACAGTTTGCAAAAGATTGAATTCCTTATTATATAAATGTATTAGTTCATGAACAAACCAATTTTAGAACATAACCCACTCAAGTATGCAAACGGGTACGCATACCTAAGTAGCCGGACTTGGTCTGGGTTCGCCAATATGCGAACGGGTACGCATACTGTCGTACACAACCAATCTCAGTTGAATTCCCGGACTTGAACTGTTACGCCAGTACGCATACGGGTATGCATACTAAGTTCCCGGACTTCAACTATCAAACCAGTACGCATACGGGTATGCATACTATGGTTCCCGGACTTGGAATAACTTGCAATAGTTAGCATACAAGTACGCATACTATGCTATATCCAATTAATATGGTTAATTATTCTAAACTCCATTTTAATCATTGAAACATTCTTGGAAGACAGGAATAGCTGTCTCACACAAACTATTAGCTTCAAAGCAATTTTCAAGTGATCAATAGATCAATACGAAACATTCCGAGTCTACATCAAATGACTGTCTCACACAAATCATGTAAGATGTTACCAGACAGTTTTCACATGATCATCTTTTGACTTTCCTCAAGAATATAAAATCAACTTGGTCATAGCGAAAGCTTACCAAAACATATTTCGAGAAATATGTAAGCGAGTTAAACTCAGCTCGAAATATCAAATGTGTATAATATAAAGTCTATATAGCTATACAACTTTTGTCTCAATAGGAGATAGAATAGAAATATACTTCTGAGTGATAGATGAGTTCAAGTCTCCACATACCTTTTGTTGATGAAGTTCCACAAGCTCCCCTTAGTGGTTCTTCATCTTCAATCGATGAACGCCGTAAAGTCTAAAGCTCAACTACACATTATATCATAATCCGAGACATAGCTATAAGTAGACTAGAAATCAATAATTATAGTTTTGGAAAATAAACTTGACATGCAAGCTTGAGATAGCAACGCTTGCGAGTTCGACCGAGCAGTGCTCTAACACAGGTGAACTGACATTAGGGGTGCAGACTTTAGAGAAAGGTGTTTTGGGAGAGTGGATAGAAGCTAAAGGTAAGAATTTTGTTTCTAAAAAGTCTCAATCTCCCAAAAAGAATCCATTCTTGATGGCCAGTGACTTTCCATTTCAATCAAAAAGTAGATTCCGATTGATAGAAGAAAATATTTGCCTGAGCATATTTTTATTTCAAAAATAGATTCCAATTAGAAGAGTTAGAAGGAAACAGTTATGATGAAGAAGAAAGAGATTTTAAGAGAAGCATGGAGCTTTTATCACTAGAAGACAAGATCATGAAAATAGTATAGAGAGACTCTAATATGTTGTTTGGATGCACAACCTGAAATTGCCTTTTGACTTCTAGAAGCAAAAAAGTCAGAAGTTAGTTTTGGTACACAATTTCAGAACGACTTCCAGAAGCAAAAAAGTTACCTTTTTGTGAAGCAAAATGGTTTTGCTTCTGACTTCTGCTCCTTACTTCTACTTCTAGAGAAGCAGAAGTCAGAAGCAGATTTGTATCCAAACACGCTGTAAACAACATGATTTATAAAGGGGATACCATTATTAGCGAGGGTGATACCATTAAACGATCTGACAGTCAAAATTTGTTAACATTTTTTCGTCTTATATGTTATGGTATCACCCTTTAAATCGTGCTAAAAAGAAAGAGAGAGAACTTTATAAGTTATGCTACGAAAATCCTAGAATTCTTAAAGATGTCGAGAAAAACCTAGGCAGAGATTGTAGATCTCTGGAAAAAAGGTAAATTGTTGGGTACGTAAAAAGTTTTTCCTTTTTGCGTATGTTGGTGGTTTACTTAGGCATGATGTTATGGCTATGTTGTTTTTCTTTTGCTTTCGGAGGTTTTTGCCCTCGCCTAATGTGTTTTCTTTTCTTCTTTTGATAAAGTTTTTAACCTTTCCACTAAAAAACAGATGGCACAGACTATTATCACACACAAAATGAGTTGTGTATCTGTTGATTGATTTCATCTGTTTAACAAACGAATTAATACTCATCCCTACGGGGAACAAAATAAAATAAAACAGAACTCATCCCTAAGCAAATGGCTATCACTGATTATAGTTCTTCTTGGACTGAGTATCTCTCATCCTTGCACATATCCGCACAAGCACCTGGAAAACTTTCATCTCCGACTTTCTTACTCCACTGGCTCTTGCATTGGGGCAAGCAATTGTTGTAACAGTCATCATAACCTTGGGATGCCTCGACAACAGTAGTCATGATAGAGAAAGAAGTCATCACCACGGCCAGCAACATCACAATTGCAATAATTTGCTTTCCACTGTGGTCTCCTGCCATTTTCTTCGAAAAAAGGTAGGGTGCTAATATGTACAAATGTTTTAAGTTCTAAATTAAGTTATATATGAAGAGCAAGAAAGCATAGATCAATTTATACGAAGCCAAAATCACTTGTTCAGGATGCGATTCAAATGCATAATTTCTAGGACAAACAGTGGTAACCACTGCCAGACAATCCAAGACCACTGGTTGGAAAAAAACAGAACTAGGAATTACTGGTTAATCCAGTATAGGAGAACCGGTTACTGTATAGTCCAGCACCAAAAAAAAATGTTCGCTGGTCCAAAAGCATGTTTTTTGACCAGATTTTTTATCCTCTCGTCCAACACACGTGCGACTGAAACCAAACCGTAATTTGCATATACCAAACGTACCCTTCTGCAACTGTACATAACCAGGAAATCAAATTCCAGCTCTATTTCTTTCAAATTTTTTTCTTCATCTCAGATCGAGTCTCTCGCTTCTCTGTTGCTCGTTTTTGTGTCTCTCACTCTCTGCTGATGGTAGTGTCTTTCAATTAGGTTCATCTCATATTCGAATTAGGTTTATCTCAGATTCGAACAAAGTATTTACTATAATCATCTCTCTCTGTTGTTGTTCTATTTTTTTTCTTGAAATCATGATGAATAATTAGGTTTATTCTGAACCGATTTCTATCAGAATAATTGTCTATGATGTACATTGTTAGATTTCTTTATCATTTCAGTTTACGATGATTTACATTGTTCAATTCAGTTTCTGTTCGATTTTTAAGTAAAAAAAAATTTGGGATTTTTGTGTCTTTGAATTAGGTTTATCTCAGATTCGAACAAGGTATTTACTATAATCATCTTTCTCTGTTGTTGCTCTGTTAGTTTCTTGTAATCTGAATTTTGTATTTTTTGAGATATATTTGTTCATTAGACAGATCGTGTAGTAATTTTGTTTTTCTTTTGATATAGCTGCAGTTCATTAGCATGCTTTTTTTTGATACGATCATGTGTCTCAAAATATATGGAACATATTCATTCATAGACACGGTACATATTGATATGTATTACAATGTATGTTATTTATCCTACATTACATACCAATACATACTGCATATAGCATGCTCTTTTTCATCCTGCAGTACATGTCAATACATATCAAAATGTATAGCGCATATCCATTCAGAGACTAAGTACATGTCAATACGTACTTCATAGAACATGTCAATACATATCGAAATGATATAACAAATATCCATTCAAAGACTCTTTTTTAGACTGTAGTACATGTCAATACATATCGAAATGTATAGGACAAATACATTCACAGACTCAGTACATATCATTTCGTATCATATCAATATGTATATTACCAATAGTTATTTGGGGGGGTTTGTTAATTTTTGGATCATTTTTTACAGGATCAACATGTCTGACGTTGCTCACGGTTCAGATATTGCTTGCTACTCTCATGTATACCACAAGCAATACCACTTTGGATATTTGGTTACATCGTCTTTGACTTTAGAGGATTTGAAATTTTCCATATGTAATACGTGGAGTTGGTTGACTCCATCGACTATTGTCGTTAACTATGTCCAGAATGGAGTGGTAGTTCCTATTCTTGTCGACGTATCACTCCAAAGTCTTGCTGCATTACATTTTTCAAAGAAATCGGCTTTCTTTGATTTGCAGGTGGATGTTATTTTAGCTGGCGGATCAAGTTCTTCTAAGAGTATGGATGTTAACAGCAATGCAGACTTAGTTGTGAGTGCAAAAAACAGTTATTTGAAAAATGGTAAAGAGGTTCCAAATGTGCTTTTTTCAGATGGTTGGGAGAACATCTTTGAGGATACAAAACAATTATTCTATGGTGTGTTGATGTTGTACGTATAGCTTGCCAAAAATACTGCATGAGAACTGGATATAAGGTAGATAAGTTGAAGAATGACCTTCAGAGATTCACCGCTGTATGCAGCGAGAAAGGTTGTTCATGGAAGCTTCATGCAACTGCCATTGGTAGTTCTATTGATGTTTTTAAGATAAAGGAATATGTGTGGAGGCACACCGTGGTGGTGGTTATATGTTGAAGAATCCAAAAGTTTCGAGAAAGCTTATGAACAATTTAATTCATGAGCGTGTCAGGCACAACCCTCTCATAAAGCCAGCAGAGATTGTAGATTATGTTAAAGTTGGGGGCGGGATCAACATCAAGTATCACCACGCATATCATGCACTTGAGTTGTCACATCAACGGATTTTTGGAGATGATGTCAAGTCATACACTGATCTTACGTGGTGGGTGAATACAGCTAGGGAAACAAACCCCGTGCCATATATTAATTTCGACTACAATGATGCAACAAAGAGTTTCAACAGACTTTTTATTTGCTTTGGCGCTTGTAGAGAGGGCTATAGACTCTGTCGTCCGATGATATTCTGTGATTGTACATTTATTACTGGGACTTTTAAAGGAGCTCTCATGGCGGCAACATGTCTTAACGGCAATCAAGTAACTGGGTTTTTTTTTTCATATGGCGACAACATGTCTTAACGGCAACATGTCTTAATATGTACTGTTTATTTCTGTAACAATACAAGGACATATAACTAGTATAATAGTAGAATAGAACAAGGACTACATGTTGATATGTAGTGTCTGGTAGTTAGATTACTCATTTACTACAATACTGACAATGAGTATACTACTACATATTGACTTTGCTGAGTATGAGGTAAACTATACTGCATGTCAATATGTAGTGTTAGCTTTTTCACATACTCAAGCAGTTGGTTATTATTTTCCTGTTACTAGAAAAAAAGACTACATATCAACATGTTGATATGTACTGGTTGTTTTCCTTTTAGCAGTTGCTTAACATAGCAGATAATTCCTTTTGCAGGCTTTTATCCTCTCGCATATGCATTAGTTTCTGCATAAAATAATGACAATTGGGAATGGTTTTTCAAGAATCTGAAGGAAGCTTTGGATGATGATCGCCCTATCACTTTTATGACTGACCGAGGTGAAGGGTTGGTTAAATATATTCCCAAATTATTCCCTAATTCTCATCATAGCTATTGCTACTTCCACTTGGGCCAAAACATACCTATCGCAAAGTCTGGCGAAAAGTATAAAGAGGTGACTGATTCTTTCCAAAAGGAAACATATGCGCTTTCTCCTGCAAGATACGAGGAAGCTCTTCAATAAATGGTTAATTTGGGAAGGCCTTGGGTTGCTGACTGCTGCCGCAACATTCCAAGGAAAAGTGGTCCAGTGCTTTCTTAAAGAGCTGTAGGTATGGTCAGACTTCTTCAAGCGTTGCCGAATCGTTTAATAATTGGATTAACCGCGAGAAGAAGTTACCTGCGTGTGCGTTCCTTGAAAATATCAGGTTTGTATCAGTTTCCTTTGTCACGGTACAAGCTTATATGTAGTGTTAAGATTTTATTAGTTTCTTTGTAACAGTACAAGCATGTATGTTCTGTTTCAAGCATGCTCCACTAATCTACGTATAATGTAGTATAATAGACTTGTTGTTTCCTTGTCGTGTAAGCTACGTATAATGGAGTTGATGTCAGAACGTCGCGAAGAGAGTGTCTTGATGAATCCATAACTGTTAACCCCTGTGTATCAATCCTTGCTTGAAGTACACATTCAAATTGGCCGTCCCTGGAAAGTTAGCCAGTCAGATGCTAACCTCTTTGAAGTGCATTCTCCAAGGTTAGCATTTACCCCTAATCTCTATCATCTGAATTTTAGTTATTTTTTTTCTTTTAAGTAGCATGCTCTGTGATGTGATATCCACAAAACTAGTATCTTAGGTGTACTGCAGATAACATATCAATATGTATTGTGTAGATATTCGGTAGATAATATGGTGTGTTTTGTGTGTGCAGGTATCATATGGTAGATCTAGAGAGAAAAAACTTGTACTTTCCAACGATGGCGCGTGTATGGTTTTCCATGCTCGCACGCTACTGCAGCTATTGCTAGATCTGGAGGAAGGATGCTTGATTATGTCGACGATTACTTCAAAGTTACATGTTATCGTGAGCTACATTCAATAGTTATTAGACATATTATTAACCACGAAAGGTATGTGTCTTTAAACAGTACATTTTGATATTGTTTATAAGGAACAATATACTGTGTACATATTATTGTGTAGTTACGATTCTTTATTTTTCTCACAAGCCTGATGAGTATCACGTAGACGATACCGTTTTCCCACCAGCTGTAAATAGGGCTCTGAAAATGCGGGAGTCTAACAACCACACCCAATAATTCGTTTGGTCATCTAAGAGGACTTACTCCAATATACTTTCTAGAGAATCAACTAGACAGTCAGACTCAATCTAGAGAAAAGTATATACTAGAGTTTAATATCTCTGTTTCATAATGTAATCAGCAAATCAAACCGATAGAAATCCGCGAGCCTGATTATTATGTGAAACAACTTGAACGGTACCAAAGACAAAAATTCAAGTGTCAATCAATTTAAATCAACAACCAAAGGTTGGATTATCTAATTGATTGATCTTAACGCACAACCTGTGATATTTCAATTATATAACAAAATATAATGCGGAAAAGAAATAACACAGA